>CM063112.1:50142238-50402238 GCA_031841125.1 Acanthococcus lagerstroemiae | reverse complement strand
ACTGATGTTACATTTTTTGTGTAAGCCGCAGTAACCCTGGTTGGATACCAGCTAGAGCCCTGACCCGAGAAAAAAGTGATTGCGTTCTACACTGTGTAGAGCGCTAGCGGGTACGCAGCCAGTGTTACCACCGCAGCTTACACAAAAAATATAACATCAATCCCCGGTTGTACCCCTGTCCCAAATTACCAACTTTACAGTAATTCGATTTGTCGCATCATTTATGTTTTGCCCCCCCCCCTCCCCCCTAAAAAAACAAGAGTGAATTCATAATTTCATTGTAACGTGAGTCATGAGCACATAAACCACAAGAAACGTCACGCTGTTCATTGTCGCCTCACTGTTCACTGTTACCCCAGATTATAGCAGCGAAAATGAAAAGGTACCTGTGGTACTTGCATTTTAAACAGACTACGGGCCGTTTTTCTTTTCTAGTTCGTAGCCGGACACGTATCCGAGCCTCTGCAGTTCTTCCGCTTCCTGCGGAGACCACTCGTTCGTGGTCGGAAGACCGTTTTTGATCAGTTCGCGTTCGTAGTGCCAAGCTCGTCGCATTGCGCTCACCTTCGCGTGGTGTAGGAGTCTTTGTTTCTCGCGTTCCAGCACCGTCGTCCCGTAGCGCACGTTCAGCACCGTGTCCGTGCGATGAATCCGGATGTCGATCATCTGGAAAAGAGCGAACGGAAAAAGGGATTAGTCATCGAGTTACGCTGGATTCGCACCAAGCAACAGAAACGTAGTTCCTGGAACTTTGCCTGTCGTCGACTTGGTACCTCCATGGGGCGTGACGCGGAACTTATGACCTCCAATACGGTCACTCAGCCACTCTACTCCTACCTCGCACGTATCTACTCGTGGTGCCCCCTGTTTTGTCGAGTAACCCGATGGAAGCCCCAGTGGGAAGTCAGGTCGACCAGCAGAAGAGTGTATGACGCATTCAGGCAGGGCAATACTTGGTGCGGCTAAGGAAAGGCCTGCTTGGAGTGGAAGGACCCCAGGGGCAGGTTACCTGGTTCTAAGGTTGTGGCAGAGAAAACAGGCTCTTGAGTCTGGCAGCGCTCCCAGTCCTAGTCAGTTGGTCGACTGCTATGGTGCTTATATAGCCACCTGTGAGGCAAGGACTTGATCGTCCCAGCTAACCCTCATGTTTAGGGCTAGTTTTTTTGAGGATCGGCTACTAGTAGCCAGGCTCATAGCCAGTGGGCAGGGGCAACGCCTCCTAGCGCAGTCATTTGCCCCCCCCCCCCCCCGAGAAAATTGGAAAAACTTTTTTTTTAATTACCCCAGTAAGATTAGAGATTACTATACATTTTCAAAACTTTATTTTGGTATCACTGATTCCTTTCTCGTTCTTTGAGCAGGTGAAAACAGCTGCTGTGCATTAGCACAGCACAATGATGAGCAGGGAAGACAGCTGTGCACCTGCTCATTGTTCAGAAATGTTTGACCAGATAATTCACGTTGGAGACATTAAATAAGTACTTTATTCGTTCAGCTAATACAAAAATAAATACGATAGTCCATTCGTGAGTATATGTACATAGACTTCCTATCTACCACTTTTGCGATCAAGTCGAACGGTACAACTTCAACATCACGTCCAATCGATTTCCAAACCCACTGCCCATCTGCAAATTGCTCGATTCAGACAATTTTGATTCATCAAAATCGTACACAGGTTGTAGGTTATGAAAACCATTCAGAAATCAATAGAAATACTGACTAATTGGACATCACTTCTAGCTAAGGAGAAACAATAGCAATACTGGTAAAAATTATTCAATTGAATTCAAATGATACTTAAGCTAGGCGCTGCGACATAGGTGAACCCAAGCTCATTGTGGTGTATGCTATTTACCTGTAATTTAGAAGAAGACACGGCTGAGTATTTAGGTCCCTAACTAACTCATGTACAACTAGTTGCCTGTCCCTGATCAGCCTGCCGCCAGACCAACGGTGGGGGCGTACGCTCACCCTCCACACTGGGCAGACTCTTCTGCGCTGAGTCGTCCTGACAATTCCGTTCCATAAAAGGGACACTCGATATCCCCCCTCAGCATACACCTGAGAGAGCTTCAAGATCGGGAGATCAGCAGAGGAAGTACATCATCGCCTGAGCCTGGCTACTCCAAATTCTGCATAGTACTCACCCTCAGTACTGCCTTCCTAGTACTGTCGGGTCCACAAGACAGTAGTGTCAATTAATCACTGACCTAGCATATTATTAAGTACTGATTAGTATAACTCTATGTAACCTATTGAAGGTGAATACTCAATAAGTGACTCACATAAGAGGTGAGCACACTTACCCAAAATTCTGCAAATATGACGCACAAGATCGCGATACGAGAATAAACACTATGCAAGAGCACAAGTGCACAAAGCCACCCAAAAATCACACTGATCCTACAATTCTATAGCCTCCGCAATTGTGGCAAAAACGAAGATGGTGCCTATAACCCAAATCTCTGCAAATGATGTGCACAAAATCGCCATATAAGAATATTGAAAACACTTACTGGAAGATTGAGCACGCACAGCCACACAGAAATCAGACTATACAAATTCTGTTGCCTCCGCAATTATGGCAGAAACGAAGATGGCGCCTATGTGTGAGTGGGTTCTGCCTGTCTCTACATCATCCCTATTGTTCACACCCTCGAAGAAATACTATATCATTCCTTGAACAGGCCGAATTTATTAGTGTTATTATTATTATAATCGTGTTCTATTGCTGTATTATTATATGTACTAATTTTATATGGGTGGTGCAGTCTGTAATTGGTCTCCCTGACTGTTGACTGCACCACCTTGTAAAATAAACTAAATAAATAAATAAATAAAATTTGCAGCTTCAAGGTATCGGCTAGTGCCTAGTGGTGCCTAGAATACAGATGTTACGAGAAATAGGTTCTTACATTCGGGTGGCTATTCTTTGGAGAGCCTCCTGGCCAGGATCACGATCTCAATTTTTTTGATTTTCCAAAATGGCTCTGTGGCGTAGCGGTAAGAATTCGGCTTCATAACCTGAAGGCACCTGGTTCGATTCCCAACGCCGGCATCGTTATCAGTAATACAAGAAAGAACTCGTTACATTCTAACACAGCACACTCTGATAACGTACACAGAGTCACAACCACAGTCAGCAGACTAGCTCCCAGGTTCCTGGTTCCAAACCACAAAATCAGCATCGGGTACTCTCGGCAACTTCCGAGCTCGTTCGCATGACTGATAGCGTTAGATAGCGTGATAGCCTGATAGCTACACTAGACGCTATCTGCTACCCTGCTAGCTGTAGGTAGTAATACACACAAATCGATGGGTGTGCAGCAGTTTGGTTTTTTCGTATTTACGTTTCAATCGCAATTTCCTATTTCACGTGATTCGCGAATCAGGCAAGGAATAATGTGCGAAGTAGGTGCGCGAAAACGCGGCAGTTACATTTTGTAACCTGAGAATGAAGTTGTATTTCGTATTTCAATTTATTTCATTAAAAACCTTCGAGAAGACTTCTTTGATTTTCGAAGATAATTTCCGAGGAATTTTATCGAAAATATTAACGAAACATTTTTGATCATTTGCGAAGGATTTCATCGGACATCATTGAGAAAAATCTCCGATAATTTCACGAGAATTTTGTCGGAAAGAAATCTTTGAGAAACATCTTTGATTATATCCGGAGAATTTCATCGGAAATCTTCAGAAAAAACTCCCAACATTTTCTAAAAAATTTCTTCAAAAATCTTCGAGAAAATTTTCCCACAATTTTTGTAGAGGTACTTAGCTAGCCATTAGCCTTTAGCTGTTAGCCGTTAGTTTGCAGTTTTTGGGAGATTTTTAGCCAGCCGTTAGCTAGCCGATTGAAAATTTTTTAGTCATTAGCTAGCCATAAGCCAATTAAAACTCGGAAGCTAACGGCTGATTTCATTTTGCTAATTTATTGCCTTTTCCCTTTTGACTACATTCAAATTGAATTTTTTTTCTATTCCTTTTCGATAGATTTTCGTTTTTTGGATTGAAACTGCAAACTCGGTCAAACTCAGACTCAGAATTGGGGAAAAGAAAAAGAATTGGAACCAAGTTACCACTTCACCTATTTTATTTTTACCGAAAATGTGGATTAGTTAGCTAGCCAATCAGCATCCTGTAGCCATTAGCTGTTAGCCGAAGCCAATTAATAAAAAAAATTAGTTTTAGCAGTTAGTTTTAGCCAATCTAATTGGCTAAGCACCTCTGAATTTTTGAAGATTTTCATGGGAATATGTGTGGGAAATCCCCGATGATTACAATGAAATGACATCAGGAACTTTCGAGAAGATTCCTTTGATTTCCGAGGAATTTTTTGAAAATATTAAGGAAAAATTTCCGATCATTTTCAAAGAATTTCATCGGACTGCATTGAAAAAGTCAGTGATAATTTCAGGAGAATTTTGCCGAAAAAAAAATCTTTGAGAACAATCTCTGATGATTTCCGGAGAATTCCATCGGAAATCTTGAGAAAAAATACCCAATATTTTCCAAAGAATTTCTTCAAAAATCTTGGAGTAAATTTTCCCAGAAGTTTTGAAGATTTTCATGAAAATATTTGGGAAAATGAAAAATCTCCGATGATTACAAAAAAAAAGTTATCAGAAAAATTTTCGGGAAGATTCCTTTGATTTCCGAAGAAAATTTCCGAGGAATTTTTCCGGAAATATTAAGGAAAAATTTTCTATCATTTTCAGACAATTTCATCGGACTGCGCTGAAAAAAATCTCCGATAATTTCAGGAGAATTTTGCCGAAAAGAAATCTTTGAGAACAATCTCTGAAGATTTCCGGAGAATTCGATCGGAAATCTTCGCCCAATATTTTCCAAAGAATTAAGATTTTCATGAAAATATTTGGGGGAAATGCAAAATCTCCGATGATTACAAGAAAAGAAATATGTCATCAGAAATCGTCGGGAAAATTCCTTTGATTTCCAGAGATAATTACTGAGGAATTTCTTTGAGAATATTAAGGAAAAATTTCTGATTATTTTTGATGGATTTCGTCGGACATCATTAAGCAAAATGTCTAATAATTTCAGGAGAATGTCACCGAAAAGAAATCTCTGAGAACAATCTCTGATGATCTCCAGGGAATTTCATAGGAAATATTCTGAAAAAATTCCAAATGTTTTCCAAAGAATGTCTTCAAAAATCTTCGAGAAAATTTTCCGATAATTTTTGAAGATTTTCATGAAAATATTTGGAAGAAATCTTCGATGATTACAAAAAAAAAATCATCAGAAACCTTCGAGATGACTCCTTTTATTTTCAAAGATAATTTCCGAGAAATTTTTTCGGAAATATTGAGGAAAAATTTCCAATAATTTTCAGAGAATTTCATCGGACTGCATTGAAAAAAATCTCCAATAATTTCAGGAGAATTTCGCCGAAAAGAAATCTTTGAGGACAATTTCTGATGATTTCCGGAGAATTCAATCGGAAATCTTCAGAAAAGATGCCCAATATTTTCCAAAGAATTTCTTCAAAAATCTTTGAGAAAATCTCCCAAAATTTTTGAAGATTTTCATGAAAATATTTGGGGGAAATGAAAAATCTCCGATGATTACAAAAAAAAAGTCATCAGAAATCTTCGGGAAGATTCCTATGATTTCCAAAGAAAATTTCTGAGCAATTTTTTCGAAAATTTTCAGGAAAAATTTCCGATTATTTTCAAAGAATTTCATGGGACCGCGTTGAAAAAATCAGCGCTAATTTCTGTAGAATTTTGCCGAAAAGAAATCATTGAGAACAATCTCTGATGATTTCCGGAGAATTTCATCGGAAATCTTCATAAAAATACCCCGGAGAATTTCATCGGAAATCTTCATAAAAATACCCAATATTTTCCAAAGAATTCCTTCAAAAATCTTCGAGAAAATTTTCCAATAAATTTTGAAGATTTTCATGAAAATATTTGGGGAAAATGAAGAATCTCCGATGATAACAACAACAAAAAAAAGTGTCATCACTAATATTTGGGAAGATTCTTATGATTTCCAAAGATAATTTCCGAGGAATTTTTTTTTTCAAAAATATTAAGGAAAAGTTTTCGATCATTTTCAAATAATTTCGTCAGACCGCATTGATAAAAATCTCCGATAATTTCACGAGATTTTTGCCGAAAAGAAATCCTTGAGAACAATCTCTGATGATTTCTGGAGAATTTCATCGGAAGTCTTCAGGAACAATTTCTTATATTTTCCAAAGAATTTCCTCAAAAATCTTCGAGAAAATTTCCCCGTACTTTTTGAAGATTTTCATGAAAATATTTGGGGGAAATGAAAAATCTCCGGAAAAAAAGTCCATCTGAATTTGGGATGATTCCTTTGATTTCCGAAGATAATTTCCGAGAAATTTTATCGAAAATATTAGAGAAAAATTTCGGATCGTTTCCAAAGAAGTTCATCGGGCCGCATCGAAAAATATCTTCAATAATTTCATCGGAAGTCTTCAGAAAAAATGTCTGATGTTTTGCAAAGAATTTCTTCAACAATTTTCGAGAAAGTTTTCCTATAATTATTGAAGATTTTCATCGGAAATATTATTTGGGAAAGATCTCTAATGATTTCCAAAAAGTTCCATTGAAAATCTTCGATAAGATTCCTTTGATTCCCACAGATAACATCCGAGGAATTTTATCGAAAATATTAAGGAATAATTTTCGATCATTTTCGAAGAATTTCATATCGGACATAAACGAAGTCGCACGCGTGAAAGAAAAACAAAAAAAAAACGCGTTTACGAGCTTTGAAGTTGCGGAGAGTCCCGATGCCGATTCTGTGGTTTGGAACCTAGGAGCTAGTCTTACAGTAGAGGCTTCCGACAAATGTGTAATCGGTCGCCAGTATCTGAAAGCTGTAAATGGGTAAGTCGCTACCTGCCGGTGCTCGTTGAATTCACCGTCATAAACCACTGGGCTAGTGATACGGGTATTCGACAGGAAGATAGCGCAGTCATTCGACCTTCAACTTCGCACGGCTGGTCACGGAGTGAAGAAGAGCTGGAGATATGGGAATTACTCCTCGCAAACGGGCCACTAGGCCCACTCGCAGAAAAGAGACGACGACGACAACAAATTTTATCCATACTTAATAAAAGATTTTTTGGGCGGCAATTCTTTGGAGAGCTTCCTGGCCAAGATCAGGTAAGAATTGTTCGGCGTTTTAAGACGAATTAAAAGCCGTCGTCAAAATTGATCCGCAATGGATTTTCGATACTCACTACAGCCCCCGCCCTACTGTAATAATATTTTTTATCGTATCTCGGTAATAGAAAGTCGGCACCAAATTTAGACAACAAATTTGAACTCGGTGGTAATTATCTTAGTTTTTATGATTTTCGAAAATTTCGAAAATTTTTTCATACTATACATCAAGCATTTCTTTCGGTGAAAAATTTTTCGTAGAACTTCTGGGCTGGGCCTGGTGAAAATAATTCAACATTTCGACACGAATTCAAATCCGTCGTCAAAATGGATCCATACCATTTCTTTTCGATACCCAACATACCACCCCCTACCCTGCCTAGTGTAACAATATTTTTGATCCTATCTCAGCAATAGAAAAGCAGCGCTAGATTTGGACAATGAATTTGAACTCAGCAAGAAAAAGTGAGTAGGATTGGCCGCTTACTCTTATAATGGGAGCATGGGGAGAACAAAGACGCTTTTTGGAAAACCGTTAGAAAATCACGTAATACCACTATGGAAAGCTTCGAATAATTGCAACCTATAGTTACGAGGCTGAACTAAAAACCCTAAAAAATTCAACTTCCTCGGGCCATTTCCAAAAATCCTACAGCCTTTCAAAAATTTTGTCTCATATCACCCAGCAAAAATTTCAAAAGGAGCATTGACACAGTGCATGGGGAACAATAATACAACACATGAAAAACAGAAAATTTAATCGAATGATCATAAATCTACTTTATAAGTAGTACATTACAATAATTTAAATTAAATGTAATTCGATCTTGCAGTCGTTTGCTGCGAGTGTAGGAGGCTAGGGGCGTTAATTTTTTTACGCGTTCTATATTGATGTTGTAAATTAGGGACCAATGAGACAAAAATTGGGCAACTGATAAGGCCCCTCTGAGGGTTGGTTTTCAAGTTTGATTCAAAAAAATTCCCAGAGGGTGTTCAATATATAGTAGACAACACATTTATTCAGATTCGGTGGGTGAGTAATTCATACATCGCAAGAATTCTGCTTTAACGAAAATTTCCGATATTTTATCTTAAAAGGCGTCATATTGTTCCCTAATGCGGCAAAAATGTTCCATCGCTTATATAACTCAAAATCAACTTCCTGAGAAATAAAAAACGGTTTTGGTACAGGTTACTAATCCTATTTTAAACAAGATATGACTTACTTGGCAAATACAGATTTTCTTTCTTGCAAACTTTTTTTTTTTTTTTTTTTTTTTGTAAATAATGAAAACTAAAAAACTGACCACATTTTGATCACGTCAAAATCACAGCTACTAATCGATAGAACTGAAACTTTTTCTTAACACTACATACTGGATAGTGACGAATATGTGATGCAGTGTTGCCATTTACAGTTTGTAGTGTCGGCTAAATCTGCACTGTCTCATTGCTCCCTTGTTTCAATTCCTCCCATGCTTCCCTACATTCCGCATAATTTCAGTGAAAATTTTTTCGTAAGACTTCCAGGTCCGGACCAGGTGAAAATTATTCAGTTATTCGAGACGAGTTCAAATCCGTCGTTACAACTGATCCACAATTAATTTTGGATACCCAATGTAGGCCGTGCCCCCAGTATAATAATACTATTTTGATCGCACCTCGGTAATGAAAAATCAGCACCAGATTTAGGTACCGAATTTTAACTCAGCAAGAGAAAAATAATTTCCGAGAAATTTTATCGAAAATATTAGAGAAAAATTTCGGATCATTTCCAAAGAATTTCATCAGACCGCATCGAAAAAGATCTCCAATAATTTCATCGGAAGTCTTCAGAAAAAATGTCTGATGTTTTGCAAAGAATTTCTTCAACAATTTTCGAGAAAATTTTCCTATAATTTTTGAAGATTTTCATCGGAAATATTATTTGGGAAAGATCTCTAATGATTTCCAAAAAGTTTCATTGAAAATATTCTATAAGATTCCTTTGATTCCCACGGATAACATCCGAGGAATTTTATCGAAAATATTAAGGAATAATTTTCGATCATTTTCGAAGAATTTCATATCGGACATAAACGAAGTCGCACGCGTGAAAGAAAAACAAAAAAAAACGCGTTTACGAGCTTTGAAGTTGCGGAGAGTCCCGATGCCGATTCTGTGGTTTGGAACCTAGGAGCTAGTCTTACAGTAGAGGCTTCCGACAAATGTGTAATCGGTCGCCAGTATCTGAAAGCTGTAAATGGGTAAGTCGCTACCTGCCGGTGCTCGTTGAATTCACCGTCATAAACCACTGGGCTAGTGATACGGGTATTCGACAGGAAGATAGCGCAGTCATTCGACCTTCAACTTCGCACGGCTGGTCACGGAGTGAAGAAGAGCTGGAGATCTGGAGACTCACATGGTATAATGGGAATTACTCCTCGCAAACGGGCCACTAGGCCAACTCGCAGAAAAGAGACGACGACAACAACAAATTTTATCCATACTTAATAAAAGATTTTTTGGGCGGCAATATGTGATGCAGTGTTGCCATTTACAGTTTGTAGTGTCGGCTTAATCTGCACCGTCTCATTGCTCCCTTGTTTCAATTCCTCCCATGCTTCCCTACATTAGGCATAATTTCAGTGAAAATTTTTTCGTAAGACTTCCAGGTCCGGACCAGGTGAAAATTATTCAGTTATTCGAGACGAGTTCAAATCCGTCGTTACAACTGATCCACAATTAATTTTGGATACCCAATGTAGGCCGTGCCCCCAGTGTAATACTATTTTGATCGCACCTCGGTAATGAAAAATCAGCACCAGATTTAGGTACCGAATTTTAACTCAGCAAGAGAAAATGGGTAAAAACAGGTAGTTATCTCAATGTTTTTGATTTTCGAAAAGTTTGAAAATCTTTCCATACATCAGGCATTTTTTCAGCGAAAATTTTTCAGTACATTTGCCGGGCCGAGGAAAGATGAATATTCAGCATTTCGAGACAAATTCAAATGTATCGTCAAAATTGATCCACACTCAATTTTCGATACCGAGTATAGCGCCTCCCCCAGTGTAATCATATTTCTGACCATATCTCGGCAACAGAAAGTTAGCGCCTAATATAGAAAACGAATTTGAACTCAGCGAAAAAATTTTTGAAGTTTGAACATTTCTTCGTACGATACATAAGGCGTTTCTTTTGGTGAATATTTTTTCGGAGAGCTGGGTCCGGGCCGCCCCCTGGTCAATATTATTCAACTTTTGGATACGAATTCAAATCCGTCGTCAAAATTGATCCACACTATCTTTCGATACTCAGTATAGCCCCTCCCCCAGTGTAACAATATTTTTGGTTGTATCTCGGGTACGGAAGGTTAGCACTAAATTTGGACAACGAATTTGAACTCAGTGATAAATATTGAGTAGTAATAGGTGGTTGTAATTTTTTTGATTTTCGAAATTTGGAAAATTTTTCCACACTACATAAGCCATTTCTTTCTGTGAATAGTTTTTCGACGAGCTCCTAGTGAAAATTATTCAAGTTTTTGAGACGAATTCAAATCAATCATCAAAAGTGTTCCCAGTCAATTTTCGATACCCAGTATAGCCTCCTCCCCCCAGTGTAACAATATATTTGACCATATCTCGGCAACGGAGAGTTAGCGCCGAATTTGGATAACAAATTCGCATTCAGTGAGGAAAATTGAGTAGGAATAGCTGGTTATTTCGCAGTCTTTTTGATTTTCGAAAATTTTGAAAGTTTCCTTATTATACACGAGGCGTTTCTTTCGGTGAAAGTTTTTTAGCTGAGCTTCCAGGCCAGCACCTGGTGAAAATTATTTAGTTTTTCGACGAGAGTTCAAATCCTTCGTCACAACTAATCAACAATGAATTTCCGATACTCAGTATAGGCCCTCCCTCCCCCAGTGTAACAAATATTTTTGATCGAATCTCGGCAATGGGAATTCAGCAGGGGATTTAGACTACGAATTTGAACTCAGCGAGATACATTCGAGAAAAAACAGGTAATTATCTCAATTTTTTTGATTTTCGAAAATTTTGAACACTCTTCCTATACATTAGGCATTTTTATCGGTGAAAATCTTTTTGTAGATCTTCCGGTCTGGGGCAAGATGAAAATTATTTAGCATTTTGAGACGAATTCAAATGTGTCGTTACAACTGATCCACAATGAGTGGATACCCAATGTGCGCCCCCTCCCCGATGTAATACTATTTTTGATTGTATCTCGGCAATGAAAAGTCAGCATCAAATTTAGACACCGAATTTGAACTCAGCGAGAACAATTGAGTAAAAACATGTAGTTACCTAAATTTTTTTGATTTTTGAAAAGTTTGAAAATTTTTCCATACTTGTACATTAGGCATTTTGTCGATCATTTTTCGGGCGGAGGGAAGATGAAAATTATTCAACATTTCAAGACAAATTCAAATATATCGTCAAAATTAATTCACATTCAATTTTCGATCCTATCAATTTACTGAGCAGATAGCTAAATTGTTTTGTTGAGGACGAGGTAAAAAATTCAGGTCGACAACTGAGAAAATTTCCTGAGAGCTAAGAATAAAAAAACACTTGTAAATAGCGAAAAATTTCGTCAAAAATTTCTTATATTTTGTCACTGAACTATCTCAAGAGGTTTTTTCTTATGAATTTACTGAATAGATAATTAAATTTTTTCGTGTAGGAGGAGGTGAGAAGTATAAGTCTCTAACAAAAAAAAATTGCCTCGAATGTGAAAATAAGCATACAAATTGTAAATCGTTTAAAATAACAAATTTCCTCACTGAACTCTCTTATGGAGCCTCTTTATCAATCTAATAAAAATAGGTAGTTAATTCTTTTCTGCGGAGGGGGGGGGAGGGGTGGAGGTAAGAAATGTATGGAAAACATGACGGGACAGTATAAGGCATTTTTCTAAATTAGGGGAAAGGATCAAACATTTTTAATTGACGACTGTTATATACTCAAATTTTTACGCTGACGTCAAATTCGTTGTCCACATTTTGCGATGGCCCCCGCCGTTCCCGAGAGATAGGCCTAAAAAGGCTGGCAACATCGTTCAAAGTATCACTGTGGCACAATGTTGACGACTGATCCGAATTTGTCTGGAAAAAGTAAGTAGTTAGCACCAAAGCCGACGCCGAAGCTCTCCGAAAATTTTTTCGTCCCGAGAAAGTTAGAAGTATGGAAAAATTTTCAAAATTATAAAAAAAAATCAATAATTTCGAATTGACGACTGTTTTATGTTCGAACAGCCACGCGCAGTTCAAATTCGTTAGCCAAATTTGGGTGCGACGCTCCATTCCTGAGATAGGCTCAAAAACGTTGGTGAAATTGGTCAAAAATGATTCTAGCACAATTCTGACGGCAGATTCAAATTTGTCCCGAAAAATTGAGAGGAAGCTGACGATCAAAATACCTTGAAATACAATATGGGTACCAAAAATCACAACTTCTCGGGGTCACTGATGTTTAACATCCACATAAATACTCCAAAGCCCAACAGCGTTAATTCTCAAACTTCAGTCCTGAATGTCATGACTGAGTTCCGCGACTGGTATATACTAGTTCAAAAAAGCGGGTCGTTTGCTGAAGATGGTGAGGTAAAAAAAAAATCAATGGAAAAACAGATTTTGGGGGGGACGTTTGGTAAGCGCAGATGCCAATTTTTCTCAATCGAATCTTTGTACATTAATTTTGTAATTAGCCCGAACCCGAACTATAAACGGTGACCTTTCACCCTAGTTAAACAGCGCTGTATGTAAATAAAAATAAAAATTAGAGATTGAATAGATATATTTAATTATGAAAAATACACTGCAAAAAGTGTTTAATAATACTACCTAAAGAGCGGCATTAAGAACTATAATCGTAATAGTGCTGAGTAGTAATAACAGAAATACTTATAATAATTAATATGCAGAATATGAACAATATTTCTATCAACATATTATCGATAGCTCGTGATTGCTGTCATATGCAACGAAAATCTCTACCCCCAGAGGGCCTTTACAAGATACAATAATAAAATCATAATCCTAATAAAATTTCTACGGCATTTTTAAACACCAACTGCTGTTGTCATTTTAAGTAACGATAATTATTCAAGAATATACGATTAATTATAGGACGTTGAAATAACTTAACAAGGTAAAAAAATGTCCCGCACCGATTGCATCAAAATATACAGCGATGCGGGAAGCTGAAAAAAAATTAGTAGCACATACATAAAAATGAGAAATAATTACCTAAAACAGTGATGCATCCAGGACTGAAATTCAATAAGTACATAAAATTATAGTATAAAGATGACACCACAATACCTGACAAAGATATGACAACCTCGACAAAGACAAAAACACCAGCAAAGTCAACAACACTAACAAAGACAACACCAAGAAAGATGAAAACATCTATAAAGACGGCATAATTGGTAGGGACAAAAACACCAACCAAAACAACACAGAGACCAAGACAACACTGACGAAGACAAAAAACAACCAAGTCGACCTCATTGATAAAGACAACACCTACCAAGGCAGCACAGAAACCAAGATGTCACCGACGAGGATAACAAAAACAACCAAGACGACATCATTGATAAAGACAACGCCAACCAAGAAAACAAGACCAAAACGACACAATACTAACATAGGTGAACCGCCGCCCCTGGTAACATAGTACAGTACATATATTAAAATTAAAAGTAACTTATGCATCGGCGGGGGATCATCGGAAACTCGCACCTATACTCCCAAGCTGAGTATACAGTCAACCTAAAAGAAATTATGTATCAGTGATGCATCATTGGGCTCAAGTTGATAGCCACTAACATAGGTGAAAACTCGAACCTCATTCCAAGCTTAAAAATAAATATTATAGTATATCTAAAATAAATGTAAATTATGTATCAGTGGGGCATCATCGGCCCAAAGTCAATACCCACTAAGGTAGGTGGAAACTCACACCTATAATCCCAAGTTGAAAAAGAAAAATTATAGGCATCTCGGTGAGGCATCAGCGGGCTCAAGTTAATAGCCACTAACATAGGTGAAAACTCTAACCTCATTCCAAGCTTAAAAATAAATATTATAGTATATCTACAACAAATGTAAATTATGTATCAGTGGGGCATCATTGGCCCAAAGTCAAAAGGTAGGTGGAAACATGCACCTATACTCCCAAGAAGAGTATACAGCCAAACGAAAAGAAAATTATGTATCAGTGATGCATCATTGGGCTCAAGTTGAAAGCCACTAACATTAATGAAAACTCACACCTAATCCCCAGCTTAAAAATAAATATTATAGTATATCTAAACTAAAAGTAAATTATGTATCACTGGGGCATCATCGGCCCAAAGTAAATACCCACAAAGGTAGGTGGAAACTCACACCTATACTCCCAAGTTGAGTATACAGCCACAGAAAAGTATGTATCAGTGATGCATCATTGGGCTCAAGTTGATAGCCATTAACATAGGTGAAAACTCACACCTAATCCCAAGCTTAAAATTAAATATTATAGTATATTTAAACTAAAAGTAAATGATGTATCAGTGGGGCATCATCGGCCCCATGTCAATACCCACTAAGGTAGGTGGAAACTCACACCTATACTCCCCAGTTGAGTATACAGCCAAACTAAAAGAAAATTATGTATCAGTGATGCATCATTGGGCTCAAGTTGATAGCCATTAACATTGGTGAAAACTCACACCTAATCCCCAGCTTAAGAATAAATATTATAGTATATCTAAACTAAAAGTAAATTATGTATCAGTGGGGCATCATCGGCCCAAAGTCAATACCCATAAAGGTAGGTGGAAACTCGCACCTATACTCCCAAGCTGAATATACAGCCAAACTAAAAGAAAATTATGTATCAGTGATGCATCATTGGGTCAAGTTGATAGCCACTAACATAGGTAAAAACTCACACCTAATCCCCAGCTTAAAAATAAATATAATAGTATTTCTAAACTAAAAGTAAATTATGTATCAGAGGGGCATTATCGGCCCAATGTCAATACCCACTCAGGTTGGTGGAAACTCACACCTATATTCCCCAGTTGAGTATACCGCCAAACTAGAACAAAGTTATGTATGATGCATCATTGGGCTCAAGTTGATAGCTACTAACATAGGTGGAAACTCACACGTAATCCCAAGCTTAAGAATAAATATTATAGTATATCTAAACTAAAAGTAAATTATGTATCAGTGGGGCATCATAGGCGCAAAGTCAGTACCCATAAAGGTAGGTAGCAAAGGTAGGTGGAAACTCAGACCTATATACTCCCAAGCTGAGTATACAGCCAACCTAAAAGAAAATTATGAATCAGTGATGCATCATTGGGTCAAGTTGATAACCACTAACATAGGTAAAAACTCACACCTAATACCCAGCTTAAAAATAAATATAATAGTATTTCTAAACTAAAAGTATGTTGTGTATCAGTGGGGCATTATCGGCCCAATGTGAATACCCACTCAGGTTGGCGGAAACACACACCTATAATCCCAAGTTGAGTATACCACCAAACTAGAATAAAATTATGTATCAGTGATGCATCATTTGGCTCAAGTTGATAGCCACTAACATAGGTGAAAACTCACACCTAATCCCAAGCTTAAAAATAAATATTATAGTATATCTAAACTAAAAGTAAATTATGTATCAGTGGGGCATCATTGGCCCAAAGTCAATACCCACTAAGGTAGGTGGAAACTGGCATCTATAATCCCAAGTTGAAAAATAAATATTAAGAGTATACACTGGAAATAAAAAAATTATGTATTGGGGAGGCATCATTAGGCTCAAGTTGATAGCTACTAACATAGGTGAAAACTCACTCCTAATCTCAAGCTGAATAATAAATATTAAAGTATATCCAGGCTAACAGTACATTATGTATCAGGGGGGGGGCATCAGCGGCCCAAAGTCCGTATCCACTAACAAAGGTGAAAATTCACACAATCTCAAGGGGAAAAACACTATCAATAAGAGGTCGGAGAAAAAACTTATTTTCCCCTTTTCTAAACCTGTTAACATTATAAAAAGTAAGTAATATCCTACATTTGCTGCATTCAAACTGAGATTTTGGAATTTTTTCAGAATAGAATGACATTTCTATCGATCTGAGACTGAGTAATAAGGGGAGAATTTCAGAGGGCCTCTAAAAGATACAATAGTAAAATAATAATCCTAACAAAATTTCTATGGTAAGTAATCATCAACTATGTTTCTATCGACATATTACTGATAGCTCGGCATTATTAAACACCAATTACTGTTGTCATAAGTAACAATAATGAATCAAGAATATACGATTGATTAATTAGGATGTTAAAATGACTTGAACATGGTAAAAAAATGTCCCGCACCAATTATATCGAAATATACAGCGATGCGGGAAGCTGAAAAAAAAAATTAGTAGCACATACATAAAAATTGGAAATAATTACCTAAAATAGTGATGCATCCAGGATTGAAATTCTTCAAGTACACAAAATTATAGTACTAGACACCACAACACCTGACAAAAATGATAACTTTGACAAAGACGAAAACACCAGCAAAGTCGACAACACTGACAACATCGATTAAGACGACATAATTGGTAAAGACAAAAACACGAAACTAAGACAACACTGAGACCAAGATGACATAATTAATAAAGACAACACCAACCAAGACAACACAGAGAGCAAGATGACACCGACAAAAATAACAAAAACAACCAAGACGACATCATTGATAAAGACAACACCAACCAAAAACACACAGAGACCAAAATGACACTATACTAACATAGGTGAACTGCCGCCCCTGGTAATATACATATAGTATATGAAAATAAAAAGGAACTTATGTATCGGCGGGGCATCATTGGCTTCAAAGTCAGTACCCCCTAGGATAGGTGAAAAACTCCCACCTACAACCCCCCGCAGAAAAATAAATACTATAGTATACCTTCCATTAAAGTAAATTATGAATCAGTGGGGCATTATCTCACACCTAATCCCCAGTTGATAAGCAAATATGATAGTACATCTAAACTAAAAGTAAATATTATATAGTACATCTAAACTAAAAGTAATTTATATATCAGTGGGGCATCATCGGCCCGAAGTCAAAGCCCACTCAGGTTGGTGGAAACTCACACCTATAATCCCACGTTGAAAAAGAAATATTATATTACAGCCAAACTAAAAGAAATTTATGTATCAGTGGGGCACCATTGGCCCAAAGCCAACACCCACTAACATAGGTAGAAACTCACACCTGTAACCCCTTTCAAACATTAATAAAAAGTGATATCCTACATTTACTGCATTCAAACTGAGATTTTGGATATTTTTTAGAATATAATGAAAATTCTAACAATCTGTACATGTTGAGAAGTCGATTGCAATCGTCCAACGTGAACTAATTCTCCTGCAGACAAGCGGCCGCTGACTGACACTGACTGAATAATAAGTAGACCTATGAACAAAGACTGGGGGAATGCGATGGCAGTTTGCATTAACAGTTTGCAGGATGTCAAGCTCAGCTGAACCAAACCCACATCGCTCTAGACTGTAGCCGGCATCCATCAAAACCGCTAAGTAGTCATTTCCAGTTTAAGAGCCAGTTAGAACACGGTGGTAGGAGTATGAAAATACCCGAGACTGTCCCAGAACTGCAAGACTCATGCCGCAAGGACCAACATTGGCCAGCGTTCATGGACTTGGTCCACAATCCAGAAGCAAGAACACACAGCTACGTTACGTGCATGAGCTACCTCCCATTAAGTTGCTGTCAGTATGTTAAGTAAGTTAGGGCCGCAACGTTGGGTTACAGCCAGACCATGTTATGTTGACCTGCAGTACTGATGTGTCTGCTAACAGGACGTGAGACGAACCAGAACTGGCGTTCACGTTACCTTAGCCACTGTGCCAGGACGACTGACCCCCCCAGGCCTGGAATACACCTTAACTCGCCTAGTCAGATATATGTGCGCGGGTACGTACAGCTAGGTTAGGGCTGTCAGTGGCCGCTGTAAATTTATTGAAACTAGAGCTACAATTTCAATTCAATCAGACTCTAAATAAGAATGTTGTTGTTGAAAATGTTCTAGCGACTAAGACCTGTATGAGCCTATAGAAATTACATTGTAAGTTATAAGATCTATCAAATGATTTAGATAGGATCTTGTTAGTTATGTAAATGTAAGATTGTCATATAAGAGTTGATTTGCTGAGCAGTATCAGTGTTGCTCATGTTAACCCCATAAATGTTTTCTGTTATGTTGTAATGAGATACACAGATCGCAAGAGTCTACCATAAGCAAAATACAATACAACAGACAATAGCAACCGACTTCATAAGTAATAGTATTCACATTATTTAATCAATCTATAAGTAAAAATAAGTATCATTGAGGCATCATTGGCCTGAGGTCCGTACACACTATCCCAAGAATATAATTATCGCATACTCATAGGCCCAATTGAAAATATAAAAATTATAATATATCTAGCTGAATGTAAATAATGTATGGGCGGGGCATCATCAGCTCATAGTTGGTACCCACTAAGATATTTGAAAAATCATAACAAGCCACAGTTAAAAGGCATCATTGGCCCAATGTCGCTACTCCTTAACATAGCTGAAAATTTCCACATACAATTCAAGGCTGTAAAATAAAATCATATTAGGTCCAAAAATCGGTACGCACCATCCCAAGAATATAATTATCGCAGATAAAAACTCACAACTGTAGTCCCGAGCTTAAAAATTATAGTATAATATCTAAACTAAAATTAAATTATGTATCTATGGGGCATTATTGGCCCAATGTTGGTACCTCCTAAACATGGCTGAAAATTCCCTCCTACATTCTAAGCTATTAAAAATTAATGGAAGTCTAACTAGAAGTTAATGATGTACTACTGGGACATTACTGGTCCCTCACACCCACAGTCCCAAGTTAAAAAAATAAAAATTATGGTACTTATTTGTATATTTAAACTACAGGTAAATTAGATATTGGCGGGGCATCATTGGTTCAAAGTTGATACCCACTAATATGGTTGGAAATTCCCACCTACATTCCAACGCTATTAAATAAAAATTATGAGTTAAACTATTAGCAAGGCCTAAAGTTTGTACACACACTCCTAATAACACGTGGACCCACTAACATAGGTTGAAAATCACACGAAAATTATTTTAAACCAATCTAAGAGTAAGTTAGGCAGCGACGCTCTGTTCCCGAGATATATTTGAAAATGTGGCAGTACGGGGGAGGGGGAAGTCAGGATCAACAACACTGACAAATACAACAACACCGACAAATATGACAACAGTAATAAAGATAACACTGAAAAAAACAACAACATTGATAAGGGCAATAACTACTTTGACAAAAAGGACAACACCAAAAATGACAACAGCAATGAAAACCTCACCAATCAAAAAAAGAACACCGACCAAGATGACAACACCAACCAAGAAGAAAACACCAATTAAGATGACCATACCAACCGAGAAGATAACAGACCATAATGGCAACCCCAACCAAGAAAACAACACCGACCAAGATGACAACACCAACCAAGAAGACAACACCAACTAAGATGACAACGTCAACCGAGAAGATAACACAGACTAAAACAACGATATAGACCAAGATAACACTACACTAACATTGGTGAAAACTCACAATTCCTATTACAAAATAAACATTATAGTACATCAAAAGTAAAAGTAAAATAGTATATCTAAACAAAAATATAGTACATATACATATCTAAACTAAAAGTAAATTATGTATCAGTGATGCATCGTTGGGCTCAAGTTGATAGCTACTAACATAGGTGAAAACTCACACCTAATTCCAAGCTTATGAATAAATATTATAGTATATCTAAACTAAAAGTAAATTATGTATCAGTGGGGCATCATAGGCGCAAAGTCAGTACCCATAAAGGTAGGTAGCAAAGGTAGGTGGAAACTCGCACCTATACTCCCAAGCTGAATATTCAGCCAAATTAAAAGAAAATGATATATCAGTGATGCATCATTGGGCTCAAGTTGATAGCTACTAACATAGGTGAAAACTCACACCTAATCCCAAGCTTAAAAATAAATATTATAGTATTTCTAAACTAAAAGTAAATTATGTATCAGTGGGGCATTATCGGCCCAATGTCAATACCCACTCAGGTAGGTGCAAACTCACACCTATACTCCCAACTTGACTATACCGCCACAGAAAAGTATGTATCAGTGATGCATCATTGGGCTCAAGTTGATAGCCATTAACATAGGTGAAAACTCACACCTAATCCCAAGCTTAACATTAAATATTATAGTATATCTAAACTAAAAGTAAATTATGTATCAGTGGGGCATTATCGGCCCAATGTCAATACCCACTCAGGTAGGTGCAAACTCACACCTATACTCCCAACTTGACTATACCGCCACAGAAAAGTATGTATCAGTGATGCATCATTGGGCTCAAGTTGATAGCCATTAACATAGGTGAAAACTCACACCTAATCCCAAGCTTAAAATTAAATATTATAGTATATCTAAACTAAAAGTAAATGATGTATCAGTGGGGCATCATCAACCCAAAGTCAATACCCACTAAGGTAGGTGGAAACTCGCACCTATACTCCCAAGCTGAGTATACAGCCAACCTAAAAGAAAATTATGTATCAGTGATGCATCATTGGGTCAAGTTGATAGCCACTAACATTGGTGAAAACTCACACCTAATCCCCAGCTTAAGAATAAATATTATAGTATTTCTAAACTAAAAGTAAATTATGTATCAGTGGGGCATTATCGGCCCAATGTCAATACCCACTCAGGTAGGTGCAAACTCACACCTATACTCCCAAGTTGACTATACCGCCAAACTAGAAGAAAATTATGTATCAGTAATGCATCATTGGGCTCAAGTTGATAGCTACTAACATAGGTGAAAACTCACACCTAATCCCAAGCTTAAGAATAAATATTATAGTATATCTAAACTAAAAGTAAATTATGTATCAGTGGGGCATCATAGGCGCAAAGTCAGTACCCATAAAGGTAGGTAGTAAGGGTAGGTGGAAACTCGCACCTATACTCCCAAGCTGAATATTCAGCCAAATTAAAAGAAAATTATATATCAGTGATGCATCATTGGGCTCAAGTTGATAGCTACTAACATAGGTGCAAACTCACACCTAACCCCAAGCTTAAAAATAAATATTATAGTATATATAAACTAAAAGTAAATTATGTATCAGTGGGGCATCATCGGCCCAAAGTCAATACCCACAAAGGTAGGTGGAAACTCGCACCTATATACTCCCAAGCTGAGTATACAGCCAACCTAAAAGAAAATTATGTATCAGTGATGCATCATTGGGCTCAAGTTGATAGCTACTAACATAGGTGAAAACTCACACCTAATCCCAAGCTTAAAAATAAATATTATAGTATTTCTAAACTAAAAGTAAATTATGTATCAGTGGGGCATAATCGGCCCAATGTCAATACCCACTCAGGTAGGTACAAACTCACACCTATACTCCCAACTTGACTATACCGCCAAACTAGAAGAAAATTATATATCAGTGATGCATCATTGGGCTCAAGTTGATAGCTACTAACATAGGTGAAAACTCACACCTAATCCCAAGCTTAAAAATAAATATTATAGTATATCTAAACTAAAAGTAAATTATGTATCAGTGGGGCATCATCGGCCCAAAGTCAATACCCACTAAGGTAGGTGGAAACTCACACCTATACTCCCAAGTTGAGTATACAGCCACAGAAAAGTATGTATCAGTGATGCATCATTGGGCTCAAGTTGATAGCCATTAACATAGGTGAAAACTCACACCTAATCCCAAGCTTAAAATTAAATATTATAGTATATCTAAACTAAAAGTAAATGATGTATCAGTGGGGCATCATCAACCCAAAGTCAATACCCACTAAGGTAGGTGGAAACTCGCACCTATACTCCCAAGCTGAGTATACAGCCAACCTAAAAGAAAATTATGTATCAGTGATGCATCATTGGGTCAAGTTGATAGCCACTAACATTGGTGAAAACTCACACCTAAACCCCAGCTTAAGAATAAATATTATAGTATATCTAAACTAAAAGTAAATTATGTATCAGTGGGGCATTATCGGCCCAATGTCAATACCCACTCAGGTAGGTGCAAACTCACACCTATACTCCCAAGTTGACTATACCGCCAAACTAGAAGAAAATTATGTATCAGTGATGCATCATTGGGCTCAAGTTGATATCTACTAACATAGGTGGAAACTCACACGTAATCCCAAGCTTAAGAATAAATATTATAGTATATCTAAACTAAAAGTAAATTATGTATCAGTGGGGCATCATAGGCGCAAAGTCAGTACCCATAAAGGTAGGTAGAAAGGGTAGGTGGAAACTCGCACCTATACTCCCAAGCTGAATATTCAGCCAAATTAAAAGAAAATTATATATCAGTGATGCATCATTGGGCTCAAGTTGATAGCTACTAACATAGGTGCAAACTCACACCTAACCCCAAGCTTAAAAATAAATATTATAGTATATATAAACTAAAAGTAAATTATGTATCAGTGGGGCATCATCGGCCCAAAGTCAATACCCACAAAGGTAGGTGGAAACTCGCACCTATATACTCCCAAGCTGAGTATACAGCCAACCTAAAAGAAAATTATGAATCAGTGATGCATCATTGGGTCAAGTTGATAACCACTAACATAGGTAAAAACTCACACCTAATACCTAGCTTAAAAATAAATATAATAGTATTTCTAAACTAAAAGTATGTTGTGTATCAGTGGGGCATTATCGGCCCAATGTGAATACCCACTCAGGTTGGCGGAAACACACACCTATAATCCCAAGTTGAGTATACCACCAAACTAGAATAAAATTATGTATCAGTGATGCATCATTTGGCTCAAGTTGATAGCCACTAACATAGGTGAAAACTCACACCTAATCCCAAGCTTAAAAATAAATATTATAGTATATCTAAACTAAAAGTAAATTATGTAAATAAAAAAATTATGTATTGGGGAGGCATCATTAGGCTCAAGTTGATAGCTACTAACATAGGTGAAAACTCACTCCTAATCTCAAGCTGAATAATAAATATTAAAGTATATCCAGGCTAACAGTACATTATGTATAAGGGGGGGGGGGGGCATCAGCGGCCCAAAGTCCGTATCCACTAACAAAGGTGAAAATTCACACAATCTCAAGGGGAAAAACACTATCAATAAGAGGTCGGAGAAAAAACTTATTTTCCCCTTTTCTAAACCTGTTAACATTATAAAAAGTAAGTAATATCCTACATTTGCTGCATTCAAACTGAGATTTTGGAATTTTTTCAGAATAGAATGACATTTCTATCGATCTGAGACTGAGTAATAAGGGGAGAATTTCAGAGGGCCTCTAAAAGATACAATAGTAAAATAATAATCCTAACAAAATTTCTATGGTAAGTAATCATCAACTATGTTTCTATCGACATATTACTGATAGCTCGGCATTATTAAACACCAATTACTGTTGTCATAAGTAACAATAATGAATCAAGAATATACGATTGATTAATTAGGATGTTAAAATGACTTGAACATGGTAAAAAAATGTCCCGCACCAATTATATCGAAATATACAGCGATGCGGGAAGCTGAAAAAAAAAATTAGTAGCACATACATAAAAATTGGAAATAATTACCTAAAATAGTGATGCATCCAGGATTGAAATTCTTCAAGTACACAAAATTATAGTACTAGACACCACAACACCTGACAAAAATGATAACTTTGACAAAGACGAAAACACCAGCAAAGTCGACAACACTGACAACATCGATTAAGACGACATAATTGGTAAAGACAAAAACACGAAACTAAGACAACACTGAGACCAAGATGACATAATTAATAAAGACAACACCAACCAAGACAACACAGAGAGCAAGATGACACCGACAAAAATAACAAAAACAACCAAGACGACATCATTGATAAAGACAACACCAACCAAAAACACACAGAGACCAAAATGACACTATACTAACATAGGTGAACTGCCGCCCCTGGTAATATACATATAGTATATGAAAATAAAAAGGAACTTATGTATCGGCGGGGCATCATTGGCTTCAAAGTCAGTACCCCTAGGATAGGTGAAAAACTCCCACCTACAACCCCCCGCAGAAAAATAAATACTATAGTATACCTTCCATTAAAGTAAATTATGAATCAGTGGGGCATTATCTCACACCTAATCCCCAGTTGATAAGCAAATATGATAGTACATCTAAACTAAAAGTAAATATTATATAGTACATCTAAACTAAAAGTAATTTATATATCAGTGGGGCATCATCGGCCCGAAGTCAAAGCCCACTCAGGTTGGTGGAAACTCACACCTATAATCCCACGTTGAAAAAGAAATATTATATTACAGCCAAACTAAAAGAAATTTATGTATCAGTGGGGCACCATTGGCCCAAAGCCAACACCCACTAACATAGGTAGAAACTCACACCTGTAACCCCTTTCAAACATTAATAAAAAGTGATATCCTACATTTACTGCATTCAAACTGAGATTTTGGATATTTTTTAGAATATAATGAAAATTCTAACAATCTGTACATGTTGAGAAGTCGATTGCAATCGTCCAACGTGAACTAATTCTCCTGCAGACAAGCGGCCGCTGACTGACACTGACTGAATAATAAGTAGACCTATGAACAAAGACTGGGGGAATGCGATGGCAGTTTGCATTAACAGTTTGCAGGATGTCAAGCTCAGCTGAACCAAACCCACATCGCTCTAGACTGTAGCCGGCATCCATCAAAACCGCTAAGTAGTCATTTCCAGTTTAAGAGCCAGTTAGAACACGGTGGTAGGAGTATGAAAATACCCGAGACTGTCCCAGAACTGCAAGACTCATGCCGCAAGGACCAACATTGGCCAGCGTTCATGGACTTGGTCCACAATCCAGAAGCAAGAACACACAGCTACGTTACGTGCATGAGCTACCTCCCATTAAGTTGCTGTCAGTATGTTAAGTAAGTTAGGGCCGCAACGTTGGGTTACAGCCAGACCATGTTATGTTGACCTGCAGTACTGATGTGTCTGCTAACAGGACGTGAGACGAACCAGAACTGGCGTTCACGTTACCTTAGCCACTGTGCCAGGACGACTGACCCCCCCAGGCCTGAATACACCTTAACTCGCCTAGTCAGATATATGTGCGCGGGTACGTACAGCTAGGTTAGGGCTGTCAGTGGCCGCTGTAAATTTATTGAAACTAGAGCTACAATTTCAATTCAATCAGACTCTAAATAAGAATGTTGTTGTTGAAAATGTTCTAGCGACTAAGACCTGTATGAGCCTATAGAAATTACATTGTAAGTTATAAGATCTATCAAATGATTTAGATAGGATCTTGTTAGTTATGTAAATGTAAGATTGTCATATAAGAGTTGATTTGCTGAGCAGTATCAGTGTTGCTCATGTTAACCCCATAAATGTTTTCTGTTATGTTGTAATGAGATACACAGATCGCAAGAGTCTACCATAAGCAAAATACAATACAACAGACAATAGCAACCGACTTCATAAGTAATAGTATTCACATTATTTAATCAATCTATAAGTAAAAATAAGTATCATTGAGGCATCATTGGCCTGAGGTCCATACACACTATCCCAAGAATATAATTATCGCATACTCATAGTCCCAATTGAAAATATAAAAATTATAATATATCTAGCTGAATGTAAATAATGTATGGGCGGGGCATCATCAGCTCACAGTTGGTACCCACTAAGATATTTGAAAAATCATAACAAGCCACAGTTAAAAGGCATCATTGGCCCAATGTCGCTACTCCTTAACATAGCTGAAAATTTCCACATACAATTCAAGGCTGTAAAATAAAATCATATAGGTCCAAAAATCGGTACGCACCATCCCAAGAATATAATTATCGCAGATAAAAACTCACAACTGTAGTCCCGAGCTTAAAAATTATAGTATAATATCTAAACTAAAATTAAATTATGTATCTATGGGGCATTATCGGCCCAATGTTGGTACCTCCTAAACATGGCTGAAAATTCCCACCTACATTCTAAGCTATTAAAAATTAATGGAAGTCTAACTAGAAGTTAATGATGTACTACTGGGACATTACTGGTCCCTCACACCCACAGTCCCAAGTTAAAAAAATAAAAATTATAGTACTTATTTGTATATTTAAACTACAGGTAAATTAGATATTGGCGGGGCATCATTGGTTCAAAGTTGATACCCACTAATATGGTTGGAAATTCCCACCTACATTCCAACGCTATTAAATAAAAATTATGAGTTAAACTATTAGCAAGGCCTAAAGTTTGTACACACACTCCTAATAACACGTGGACCCACTAACATAGGTTGAAAATCACACGAAAATTATTTTAAACCAATCTAAGAGTAAGTTAGGCAGCGACGCTCTGTTCCCGAGATATATTTGAAAATGTGGCAGTACGGGAGGGGGAAGTCAGGATCAACAACACTGACAAATACAACAACACCGACAAATATGACAACAGTAATAAAGATAACACTGAAAAAAACAACAACATTGATAAGGGCAATAACTACTTTGACAAAAAGGACAACACCAAAAATGACAACAGCAATGAAAACCTCACCAATCAAAAAAAGAACACCGACCAAGATGACAACACCAACCAAGAAGAAAACACCAATTAAGATGACCATACCAACCGAGAAGATAACAGACCATAATGGCAACCCCAACCAAGAAAACAACACCGACCAAGATGACAACACCAACCAAGAAGACAACACCAACTAAGATGACAACGTCAACCGAGAAGATAACACAGACTAAAACAACGATATAGACCAAGATAACACTACACTAACATTGGTGAAAACTCACAATTCCTATTACAAAATAAACATTATAGTACATCAAAAGTAAAAGTAAAATAGTATATCTAAACAAAAATATAGTACATATACATATCTAAACTAAAAGTAAATTATGTATCAGTGATGCATCGTTGGGCTCAAGTTGATAGCTACTAACATAGGTGAAAACTCACACCTAATTCCAAGCTTAAGAATAAATATTATAGTATATCTAAACTAAAAGTAAATTATGTATCAGTGGGGCATCATAGGCGCAAAGTCAGTACCCATAAAGGTAGGTAGCAAAGGTAGGTGGAAACTCGCACCTATACTCCCAAGCTGAATATTCAGCCAAATTAAAAGAAAATGATATATCAGTGATGCATCATTGGGCTCAAGTTGATAGCTACTAACATAGGTGAAAACTCACACCTAATCCCAAGCTTAAAAATAAATATTATAGTATTTCTAAACTAAAAGTAAATTATGTATCAGTGGGGCATTATCGGCCCAATGTCAATACCCACTCAGGTAGGTGCAAACTCACACCTATACTCCCAACTTGACTATACCGCCACAGAAAAGTATGTATCAGTGATGCATCATTGGGCTCAAGTTGATAGCCATTAACATAGGTGAAAACTCACACCTAACCCCAAGCTTAAAAATAAATATTATAGTATATATAAACTAAAAGTAAATTATGTATCAGTGGGGCATCATCGGCCCAAAGTCAATACCCACAAAGGTAGGTGGAAACTCGCACCTATACTCCCAAGCTGAGTATACAGCCAACCTAAAAGAAAATTATGTATCAGTGATGCATCATTGGGCTCAAGTTGATAGCTACTAACATAGGTGAAAACTCACACCTAATCCCAAGCTTAAAAATAAATATTATAGTATTTCTAAACTAAAAGTAAATTATGTATCAGTGGGGCATAATCGGCCCAATGTCAATACCCACTCAGGTAGGTACAAACTCACACCTATACTCCCAACTTGACTATACCGCCAAACTAGAAGAAAATTATATATCAGTGATGCATCATTGGGCTCAAGTTGATAGCTACTAACATAGGTGAAAACTCACACCTAATCCCAAGCTTAAAAATAAATATTATAGTATATCTAAACTAAAAGTAAATTATGTATCAGTGGGGCATCATCGGCCCAAAGTCAATACCCACTAAGGTAGGTGGAAACTCACACCTATACTCCCAAGTTGAGTATACAGCCACAGAAAAGTATGTATCAGTGATGCATCATTGGGCTCAAGTTGATAGCCATTAACATAGGTGAAAACTCACACCTAATCCCAAGCTTAAAATTAAATATTATAGTATATCTAAACTAAAAGTAAATGATGTATCAGTGGGGCATCATCAACCCAAAGTCAATACCCACTAAGGTAGGTGGAAACTCGCACCTATACTCCCAAGCTGAGTATACAGCCAACCTAAAAGAAAATTATGTATCAGTGATGCATCATTGGGTCAAGTTGATAGCCACTAACATTGGTGAAAACTCACACCTAAACCCCAGCTTAAGAATAAATATTATAGTATATCTAAACTAAAAGTAAATTATGTATCAGTGGGGCATTATCGGCCCAATGTCAATACCCACTCAGGTAGGTGCAAACTCACACCTATACTCCCAAGTTGACTATACCGCCAAACTAGAAGAAAATTATGTATCAGTGATGCATCATTGGGCTCAAGTTGATATCTACTAACATAGGTGGAAACTCACACGTAATCCCAAGCTTAAGAATAAATATTATAGTATATCTAAACTAAAAGTAAATTATGTATCAGTGGGGCATCATAGGCGCAAAGTCAGTACCCATAAAGGTAGGTAGCAAAGGTAGGTGGAAACTCGCACCTATACTCCCAAGCTGAATATCAGCCAAATTAAAAGAAAATTATATATCAGTGATGCATCATTGGGCTCAAGTTGATAGCTACTAACATAGGTGCAAACTCACACCTAACCCCAAGCTTAAAAATAAATATTATAGTATATATAAACTAAAAGTAAATTATGTATCAGTGGGGCATCATCGGCCCAAAGTCAATACCCACAAAGGTAGGTGGAAACTCGCACCTATATACTCCCAAGCTGAGTATACAGCCAACCTAAAAGAAAATTATGAATCAGTGATGCATCATTGGGTCAAGTTGATAACCACTAACATAGGTAAAAACTCACACCTAATACCCAGCTTAAAAATAAATATAATAGTATTTCTAAACTAAAAGTATGTTGTGTATCAGTGGGGCATTATCGGCCCAATGTGAATACCCACTCAGGTTGGCGGAAACACACACCTATAATCCCAAGTTGAGTATACCACCAAACTAGAATAAAATTATGTATCAGTGATGCATCATTTGGCTCAAGTTGATAGCCACTAACATAGGTGAAAACTCACACCTAATCCCAAGCTTAAAAATAAATATTATAGTATATCTAAACTAAAAGTAAATTATGTAAATAAAAAAATTATGTATTGGGGAGGCATCATTAGGCTCAAGTTGATAGCTACTAACATAGGTGAAAACTCACTCCTAATCTCAAGCTGAATAATAAATATTAAAGTATATCAAGGCTAACAGTACATTATGTATAAGGGGGGGGGGGCATCAGCGGCCCAAAGTCCGTATCCACTAACAAAGGTGAAAATTCACACAATCTCAAGGGGAAAAACACTATCAATAAGAGGTCGGAGAAAAAACTTATTTTCCCCTTTTCTAAACCTGTTAACATTATAAAAAGTAAGTAATATCCTACATTTGCTGCATTCAAACTGAGATTTTGGAATTTTTTCAGAATAGAATGACATTTCTATCGATCTGAGACTGAGTAATAAGGGAGAATTTCAGAGGGCCTCTAAAAGATACAATAGTAAAATAATAATCCTAACAAAATTTCTATGGTAAGTAATCATCAACTATGTTTCTATCGACATATTACTGATAGCTCGGCATTATTAAACACCAATTACTGTTGTCATAAGTAACAATAATGAATCAAGAATATACGATTGATTAATTAGGATGTTAAAATGACTTGAACATGGTAAAAAAATGTCCCGCACCAATTATATCGAAATATACAGCGATGCGGGAAGCTGAAAAAGAAAATTAGTAGCACATACATAAAAATTGGAAATAATTACCTAAAATAGTGATGCATCCAGGATTGAAATTCTTCAAGTACACAAAATTATAGTACTAGACACCACAACACCTGACAAAGATGATAACCTTGACAAAGACGAAAACACCAGCAAAGTCGACAACACTGACAACATTGATTAAGACGACATAATTGGTAAAGACAAAAACACTAACTAAGACAACACCGAGACCAAGATGACATAATCAATAAAGACAACACCAACCAAGACAACACAGAGAGCAAGATGACACCGACAAAAATAACAAAAACAACCAAAACCACATCATTGATAAAGACAACACCAACCAAAAACACATAGAGACCAAAATGACACTATACTAACATAGGTGAACTGCCGCCCCTGGTAATATACATATAGTATATGAAAATAAAAAGGAACTTATGTATCGGCAGGCCTCATTGGCTTCAAAGTCAGTACCCCCTAGGATAGGTGAAAAACTCCCACCTACAACCCCCCGCAGAAAAATAAATATTATAGTATACATTCCATTAAAGTAAATTATGAATCAGTGGGGCATTATCTCACACCTAATCCCCAGTTGATAAGTAAATATGATAGTACATCTAAACTAAAAGTAAATATTATAGTACATCTAAACTAAATGTAAATATTATAGTACATCTAAACTAAAAGTAATTTATGTATCAGTGGGGCATCATCGGCCCGAAGTCAAAGCCCACTCAGGTTGGTGGAAACTCACACCTATAATCCCACGTTGAAAAAGAAATATTATATTACAGCCAAACTAAAAGAAATTTATGTATTAGTGGGGCACCATTGGCCCAAATTCAACACCCACTAACATAGGTAGAAACTCACACCTGTAATTCCTTTCAAACATTAATAAAAAGTGATATCCTACATTTACTGCATTCAAACTGAGATTTTGGATTTTTTTTTAGAATATAATGAAAATTCTAACAATCTGTACATGTTGAGAAGTCGATTGCAATCGTCCAACGTGAACTAATTCTCCTGCAGACAAGCGGCCGCTGACTGACACTGACTGAATAATAAGTAGACCTATGAACAAAGACTGGGGGAATGCGATGGCAGTTTGCATTAACAGTTTGCAGGATGTCAAGCTCAGCTGAACCAAACCCACATCGCTCTAGACTGTAGCCGGCATCCATCAAAACCGCTAAGTAGTCATTTCCAGTTTAAGAGCCAGTTAGAACACAGTGGTAGGAGTATGAAAATACCCGAGACTGTCCCAGAACTGCAAGACTCATGCCGCAAGGACCAACATTGGCCAGCGTTCATGGACTTGGTCCACAATCCAGAAGCAAGAACACACAGCTACGTTACGTGCATGAGCTACCTCCCATTAAGTTGCTGTCAGTATGTTAAGTAAGTTAGGGCCGCAACGTTGGGTTACAGCCAGACCATGTTATGTTGACCTGCAGTACTGATGTGTCTGCTAACAGGACGTGAGACGAACCAGAACTGGCGTTCACGTTACCTTAGCCACTGTGCCAGGACGACTGACCCCCCCAGGCCTGGAATACACCTTAACTCGCCTAGTCAGATATATGTGCGCGGGTACGTACAGCTAGGTTAGGGCTGTCAGTGGCCGCTGTAAATTTATTGAAACTAGAGCTACAATTTCAATTCAATCAGACTCTAAATAAGAATGTTGTTGTTGAAAATGTTCTAGCGACTAAGACCTGTATGAGCCTATAGAAATTACATTGTAAGTTATAAGATCTATCAAATGATTTAGATAGGATCTTGTTAGTTATGTAAATGTAAGATTGTCATATAAGAGTTGATTTGCTGAGCAGTATCAGTGTTGCTCATGTTAACCCCATAAATGTTTTCTGTTATGTTGTAATGAGATACACAGATCGCAAGAGTCTACCATAAGCAAAATACAATACAACAGACAATAGCAACCGACTTCATAAGTAATAGTATTCACATTATTTAATCAATCTATAAGTAAAAATAAGTATCATTGAGGCATCATTGGCCTGAGGTCCATACACACTATCCCAAGAATATAATTATCGCATACTCATAGTCCCAATTGAAAATATAAAAATTATAATATATCTAGCTGAATGTAAATAATGTATGGGCGGGGCATCATCAGCTCACAGTTGGTACCCACTAAGATATTTGAAAAATCATAACAAGCCACAGTTAAAAGGCATCATTGGCCCAATGTCGCTACTCCTTAACATAGCTGAAAATTTCCACATACAATTCAAGGCTGTAAAATAAAATCATATAGGTCCAAAAATCGGTACGCACCATCCCAAGAATATAATTATCGCAGATAAAAACTCACAACTGTAGTCCCGAGCTTAAAAATTATAGTATAATATCTAAACTAAAATTAAATTATGTATCTATGGGGCATTATCGGCCCAATGTTGGTACCTCCTAAACATGGCTGAAAATTCCCACCTACATTCTAAGCTATTAAAAATTAATGGAAGTCTAACTAGAAGTTAATGATGTACTACTGGGACATTACTGGTCCCTCACACCCACAGTCCCAAGTTAAAAAAATAAAAATTATAGTACTTATTTGTATATTTAAACTACAGGTAAATTAGATATTGGCGGGGCATCATTGGTTCAAAGTTGATACCCACTAATATGGTTGGAAATTCCCACCTACATTCCAACGCTATTAAATAAAAATTATGGGTTAAACTATTAGCAAGGCCTAAAGTTTGTACACACACTCCTAATAACACGTGGACCCACTAACATAGGTGGAAAATCACACCTGTGAGTACTATCCCAAGCTAAAAAATGAAAATTATTTTAAACCAATCTAAGAGTAAGTTAGGCAGCGACGCTCTGTTCCCGAGATATATTTGAAAATGTGGCAGTACGGGGGGAAAAAAGTCAGGATCAACAACACTGACAAATACAACAACACCGACAAATATGACAACAGTAATAAAGATAACACTGACAAAAACAACAACATTGATAAGGGCAATAACTACTTTGACAAAAAGGACAACACCAAAAATGACAACAGCAATGAAAACCTCACCAATCCAAAAAAGAACACCGACCAAGATGACAACACCAACCAAGAAGACAACACCAACCAAGAAGACAACACCAATTAAGATGACCATACCAACCGAGAAGATAACACAGACCATAATGGCAACACCAACCAAGAAAACAACACCGACCAAGATGACAACACCAACCAAGAAGACAACACCAACTAAGATGACAACGCCAACCGAGAAGATAACACAGACTAAAACAACGATATAGACCAAGATAACACTACACTAACATTGGTGAAAACTCACAATTCCAATTACAAAATAAACATTATAGTACATCAAAAGTAAAAGTAAAATAGTATATCTAAACAAAAATATAGTACATATACATATCTAAACTAAAAGTAAATTATGTATCATTGGGGCACCACTGCCCCAATGTTGGTACCCACTAACACCGATCACCACATACATTCCCAAGCAGTAAAATAAAAATCATGTTTGTCGAACTAAATAAGTTGTATATTGTTGGGGCATTATTGGCCCAAAGTTAGTACCCACTATAGGTAAAAATGTACCTCCATCCCAAGCTAAAAAGTAATAATTACCTTAAGGAATCTAAATGTAAACCATGTTTTGGTGGAGTTCTATCAGCCCAATATGTGGCATCCAACTTAAGCCGAAAAGTAAATTATAGTAACGTAAACTATGTTCCACTAACGCTCCTGAGGCTCGGCTAAAGAAATAATTGCCTTATTGGTCTTAAACAGTAAGTAAAATCATTTAAAAACCCTTCCACAATACTTCTACCGGCAGAAGAAGGAATGCAGGGATTTGATCACGAGATGGATTCAAAGGAACAGACTGGATTGCGACTGGAATCATCCTATAAAGAGACTTTCTGCCAGTAGCTTGTTGGAATCATTCCATAATGGAACTTTCAACCAACAATGGTTGCTACTGGAATCGTCCCAGGACTTTCTACCAGCGCGAGAAAGATTTTAAGGAACACAGATCACAACCGGAATCATCCCATATGAAACTTTCTGCCAGTAGCTTGCTGGAATCATCCCATTACAGGACTTTCAACCAACAATGGTTGCTACTGGAATCGTTTCGAGACTTTCCACCGGCATAAAGAGGATTTTAAGGAGACAACCGGAATCGTCCCATGAAACTTTCTGCCAGTAGCTTGCTGGAATCATCCCATTACAGGACTTTCAACCAACAGTAGTTGCTACTGGAATCGTTTCGAGACTTTCCACCGGTATAAAGAGGATTTTAAGGAGCACAGATCAGATCATAACTGGAGAGATTTTCTACCAGTAGCTAGTTGGAATCATCCCATTATAGAACTTTCAACCAGTAGTAATCCCTACTGGCACCTACTAAAATTATCCTGCTACAGACCTCGTTAAGAACATTTGTTGCTACTGGAATCATCTCAGGACCCAAGATTCTTAAAATGACAAAGAGGCATAGAATTGTGACCAGTAACATCCTATAATAGTTTGATTTAAAAACTACCCCTCCCCCATCCTCAAATAACTCAAACCAGACAATTTAAATCTATCAAATACCATACAAATGTTTTGAAAATGAACCTAGAAAGTACAGTCGAGTGACCCAGGAACATCACTAGGATGATGCACACAAGAGTATAATCAGTAACCGCACACAGCGGACATACATCAACCAAATATAACAGTCAAATTACAGGCAAGCAATCATTTAAATTGAAAACTTACTCAGACATGAAACAACAGCATGTGGACTCCAATTCATCACAACTTAGCAAATTCGAACATCCAGGCGTATCCAATCCAAAAGGCACATCACTTGAACGCGTACAACATTTACACATATTACTCGAACGCGAACATTTACACATATTACTTGAACACGAACATTTTACACATATATCGGATCCGAAGTGCACGCAACATACAGACATTTAAACATGACTTGCACGCAGCACCTCTCGAGAATTTCTGAATCCTATCTGGCGGCGATGAAATTTGGAATCTTTCGAGTAACCGAGCCCCCAAAATTCACCTCGCTTCTCATTGGCTTTGATTGTGGAGCAAGCAGAATAGTGGGGATACCAACCTTCCAACCAGAGACACATACATACGTCATAAAAAACAGAAAAAAACCACCCGACTGAACAAGTATAATTTATTGTAAATAAAATTCCCAAAATCCGTGAAGCTGTAGGTACATAATGACGGCGAAGACAATGGGTCTACCTTTCTCTTGAGTAACAAAAAACCAAATTGCTTATCAAATACCGAACAAAATTTTCCTGTCTCAAAAGGACATACAGGGGGGGGGGATTTTGAAACTACCTGCTCCGGCTGTAAGTATCACGAAATACGGAAATAATTTTGTAGTACAGTATGTTCAATAAATATCACGAGTGAGACTAATTCCGCATTTCCATATAGCAAGAGCATATCTGAAAATTCCAAAAATCAATACAGAAATATTTTTGGGACGAACTACTTAATTTCATTAACATTGTGTGAGTCGTAATGCAGCTAGTAACGCCGTCATAAATCTTTAGCAAAATTTCATTAGCATTTATTTTCAACGATGGCAAGAATTTTTCTGAATTATGATATGATTGGGCAAGCGATTTGATTTTGGTCAAAAGCAAGATATCCTAAATTTTTACGGTCATTCGAATAAACGATTTCTTTGGTGAAGGTAGCAGCTACGCGATAACCACATTAATTAATAAATTCGTGCCCAAAAATGAGTTATGTAAGTAGGTAGGTCTAGGTGCACGCGAAACAAACTTCGGAAAAATAATAATCGAGCTAATTAACAGACAACGAAACAACTCCCTTATTGCTCCTTTTATGTTTTGCCTACACCCCCATTTTCAAGCAAATCCCAACGGGAAGATTGGTTGTAGGGGATTATGGATGACATCACAAACAGAGCATAAACGATGGTATCACATGCCACCCAGCCACTTGTGGCTTCTCTTGGGGCGGTGCTGTTGATCATAGGCGCCGACTTGGCATCTTTTAGGGTGGCTTCGCCCCTCCCCCAGTGAAAACATTGGAGGGGGGACGCCCTCCCCTTAATATTTTTAACTCAATAATGGAAAAAGTTTAACAAATTTTACCATCAGTTTTTAAATCTAACAGAAACGAAAAAACAGAGAACGAATAAGAATAAAATCGATAATACCGAAATATCAGACACGTTTCAATAAAATAATCAAAGAAAGAACCGCGCTCTGACTGATTCTGCCCCCCTCCCCCCAAAAAAACTATTTTTCATAAGTCGGCGCCTGTGATTTTGATAGCCATCTTTAAGTTGACTTTAATCCAATTACATGGCGGAAAACTGTACCTACAGCTTCGGACATTCTCCACCATATGTGACTACTACGTTCGGCGAACCAAAAAGGATTTACAAGGCTGCGTATTGTTTCTCAAGTCGTAGCTATTGACGCATTATTTCATACAAATTAACGCCCCAGTCACAGTCAAAATAGTGTACAGAAAAAGTAAAAGATTGTAATAAAATGCCGGGCAAATGTAATCTGCACACACATTTCATTTTGAAAATGTAAACTGCTCACAGTGTAATTTGTACAGAGAACGACGAGTATATTCTGAATGTATTTTGCTCACACTTGTAAAGTATTTTGCTCACATCGGTAATTTTATATAGAAAACAGTATTCTGCACACAGTGCCACTTTAACGGGTAACTCTACCTTTTGCAGTGTGTGCACTTTACAGTGTGAGCAAAATACATACTTTCGTATTTTCTGAAAGTGTGAGCAGTTTACTTTCTCCCAAAATGCCACAAAGGAACCATACAGCTCTTTACTGATAATCCCGCAGCGAAATAAGAAATCATACAAACAAACCCGACCACAAAAAGATTTTCAATTTCGCCTGCATATTTGCTGACATGCAACCATTCCGACATGGTGCAGGACCGCCTTAAACCTTCATAAAATAGCGAAAATGAGACCGCTATGATTAGGATAATATAAGTAACGGAAAGGTCGCACGTTCGATACCGCCGAAATCGGCCATGTGCTTTTGCTGATCGCTGATTAGTCGATGATTTACGTTGACGAATGAAGATTCCGAAGTGGGCGGAGCTTACGTGTTGCTCCTAATATTCCGACCCGGAACGTACGACCTCTTTATAACTTCTACTCTCCTAGTAGAAAGGCTCGATTTTTCGCATGTTTGAAGAGTTTGTGAGGTTTTCCGCGTGCCGATGAAGTTGCATATCGTATTATGGACAGGCGCGTCAGTGAAATTTGACGGGTTAATGCAGTTGCATACCTCTTATTTACCAGGCGCATTGGAAGTGCTCGCCATATTATTGCAGCGATATTAGTCATGTTCTAGGAAATAAATTCTAACGCTTATTATTTTTTCTCAAAATGGGGTGTTCTCTTTCCTAGCTCGATGGTACAACTAACATCGTCGCTGTTCCGTATATACGCAATGAACACAGGTAATTTAAACGAATTTATTTGAATTGATAAAACACATCGAATGCGATCACACATTACACTTACAAAAGATACTGTTCACACTTAATTTATTTACAATGCGCGAAAAACATACAAAAAGTGGTTTCCTAACAAATTTTCTCGAATGATTTCACGTTCCAACACAGAGAAAAACAAACGAACAAAATAAAAATAAAACATTTACGTAAAATCCGTTTTCTATACAATATATCGCACGAATAATTATTGTAAAATGGTAAATAAATTAATCACATCGTATATGAAAAAAAATTAATAAAAATTATAATCATACAAAACAACAAAATTCAACATAGGTCTTTTACATAGTAAAATTAACATACAAAAAAAAAAAAAAAAATTTGGAATGTTTTACACGTCTCTCGATATTGTCGACCGTATTTTTCACTCGAACTACACAATACTTAGAGTACGTTAATTTAATAATAACCTACGGATGTGATGGGTGTACAGAGAATATACGGTTATTGCACTCGAATGCGGGGGAGGGGGCGGATATGGAAAATAAAATTTTCAAAAACCTCACTACAGATTACTTATAAGATCACAGGACACATACAAGCGTCGTATATCATAAAATCGAATTACGTAATTTCCTAGATAGCCTGCCATCGGAATTGTAAGGCGTAAAATATGGTAACCAATTGCAAATCGATTTCAGGCGGGATTCAGAAGCAAGAGGAAGAGAGTAGGGAGCATTCATCGTGAACGTTTCTCAAAACTCGGAGAGCTATGGACCAGCGTGATGTACAAACTAATTGTTCAAACTAATAACATCGTGAGTTCCAACAACCCCGAGCTAAACTCGCCGTGAAAGCCAAAATCGAGCACCACTGCCAGTTCACCCATCCCAGACTGTCCCCCATCTTTCGATTCCAATTTTGTCAATTCGTCCTCAACCTCAGTCTCAATTACCGAAGTTGGTTTGGCTGTCCGTCGCTCTCGACCTCTTGCTCGATTCGGAAACGTCATCCAAACACTTTATCGACGATATATCACACGTCACCAGGAATTACATCACGTACACAGAGGTAGAGAAACAGGCGGGCAAAAAAGAAGGTAAAACAAACTAAAGAAAGAAAAAAAAAAGGCAGAAACAAAACAAAAAAATACGGTAACAACTTACATTTTACCCAGCACACATGGGAAACGATTTTTTTTTTTGATTTTTTGAGCACGAATTTTTCGTTTGCAGTTGCGCACACTCCGCTGTTTTTTCTCTTCTATTTTTTAAATTCAAATAATTTACTAAAATAATACTAATTAAGTACTAATACATATAAACGTCTTTTATACGATACCTTTGCGAATGCGATTTCCAATTCACTTGTTTCTTTTTACAAAATTATGCGTGTAATTTATGTTTACGTATTCTATACAGGTACGTAAGGGGAGGGAAAATACGAAAACGAAGTCGAACAGATTAGAAGTCGCCACTTTCCGGATTCGAAAAAAGGGGGGGGGGGGTCGAAGAACGATTCGGAGGAAATGCCGAAAAAAGCAACTGTTACACGATCCACGAACGGAGCTTCGCTTTCTCTTACGTATAAAAACGAGTCCATTTTCATCGCTGGCATAGGGGGCAAGGTGCCCGTCTCAGCGGGACAGGGATTTGGATTGATGGCCGGTTTCCTGTTCTTCATTTCATTTCGTCTTCCTCCATCGGCTCAACCGAAATTTCAGGCACCAGATTTCTGCAAAGACAACATGACACAAATTTGAGAATCAGCGTAGTCATTAATAATTGATCAAGACATATCTAAGTCTTAGGAGGGGGTAAGGGGGACGAGGAAGGAGATAGCAACGTTAAAATTTCGTTGATAAGCGCATAATGAATAGGAAGAAGATTTTGCATATAGACTGCAAAGTCCCCATAAGAAGACAATATATATATAATATAATAACAGTAAATCGTATTCATCAAGTATGTTTACACACACATACACACAATCTTAATTACAAAACTGAATGACCAATCCAGGATACTGAACTATGATATTCAGACCTAGACATGCTGATCCGAATTTTACGGATTGCATTTTGTTGGAAACTACCCCCCCCCCCTCCTCCCTCCATCCGGCCCATGGCCCATGAAGTCATACTAAATATTTAGAATCGACGAAGAATGAAGGAGAGGACAGTACAATTTCACCAATAACAAAATTTTCGAGACATACGGCCTAAAAATTTTTTCACTTTTTCAAGTCAAAATTCAACATCGGCGAAAAAACAAAACTAGGTAAATAACGATTTTTTTTTTTGGTTTTGCAATTTAAAAATTTAAGAATAGTGATGTAACTAGAGGAGAGAATATATCACTCTCCAGTGGCATAGCCAGGGGGAGGGGGTTGAAAGTCTAACCCCCCTCCCCCCCGGCATCAGTCGAAAATATAAAAAATTTATAATTTATTCTGGTAATAGTAAGTATTATACTTATAATGTTGTAAAAGTGTAACATTTCGTTTTTTATGGGCGTGCAACAATGCGACAGTGTCTAGAATTGTACTTCGTACCCCCCCCCCCCCCCGCCCAAACATCATGCTATTAGTAAAGAATTCTTTTTGTTTGAACTAACCCCCCCCCCCTCTTCATACCAAGTCTGGCTACGCCACTGCCGCTCCCCAAACCTGGGAAAAGTGAAACTTGACAACTTGACAACAACGCGTTAGAGAAGACGTTTTTGAATCACCAGTTGAATCAAAATTTGGGTGAAATTTCATAGATCCGCCATTATTTTATGTACCTACTAAATTTATGAATATCTTCCCACTGTCCAAAAGAAGTTCATATTCACCCTTCTGCTGCAAAGGAAAAACAAGAAAAGAAAAAGAAAGAAAGAAAATCAAGAATTAAGAAGAAATCTCAACTGAAACAGATAAGGAACAAAAAAAAATATGAAGGAAGAGAAAAACTAAAAAAAAAACCAAAAAAAAACAACGAAATGCATGTTTTGAATGTTAATCACCAACATGTTCGATATTAATACCAAGGATCAATTTGCAAAAAAAAAAAAAAAAAAAAAAAAAACTACGCAGCTTTACTAATGTGCTAGAGTGTGCTTAAGCGCAGAGCGGCAAAATTTAGAGAAAAAATGGAAAGAGAAAAAGATATGGGAATAAAATTGGTTTCACGTATATTTTTGGGGGCGGCAAAAAGAAAATTAGCACACAGGGGCCAATTGGGTAAATTCGGCTTTGTAACCAACCTCTACCTGACATCATTTCTGTTTTTGTATCACTGAATTTTCTATGAAAAAAAATTTCATCCCTCAAGATCGGTCCGAGAAAAACCTAAAGGGGCTGGGCGCATGTCAATATCACAGCCAGCTACTACCAGACACAAATTATTATCAATTTGCACAACTGCTTCCTCTATACAAATCATTTTCATTTGCAGCACCTGCCCAAGAAAAGCCCCAAGGGGCCGGGGGCATGTTGACATTATAACCTGCCACCAACCGGTACCATTTACCAATTTGTTCAAATATGTCCTTCTGTAAAAATCATTTTCTTCCGCAGCACTTCCTCAAAAGAAGCCCCCCCACACCCGGGGCTGGAGGCATATTGACTTCACAACCTGCCATCAGCAAGTACCAATTACCAGTCGGCATTGGTGGAGAACTAGATATAGCAGGTGTAGCACGCGCTACATTCAACCATAAATTGCTACACCCGGACAAAAAATTTGCTACACTAACTTTTGTATACGAAAAATGCGACAAGAAGACACAGACATGAAGAACAAGCGACCTCGCCGATCGCGAGGTAGTAACAGGGTGTTTGCCATTAGGACTATGCAAATTGTAGAAGCGCTAGTGTAGAATAGGTATTTTTTGATAAGCGAATGATGTTCTAAGAATGTCTTCTTTTCGTTCCCCCCACCCACCCGGATACGGGAACATAAAAGCTCATGCGCTAAACGCACATCATGGAAGTTCAAAGCTTCGAACTGTGAAGCTGCAAACTGCAATCACCCGGCAGACTTTGATCAACACAGAACATACTAGAAAACTAGAATACATTTCCATTTTCCATTTAATTCATTCCAAGTGGCAAGCAGAAATCAAACACTCTACTTTTACAAGACAAAAAATAAATTCAAAGGACATATATCCAAGGAATTTAAAAAGTCAGGAGTTTCAATTTCAACGAATATGAACTGTCAACTGCTGTTAACAATTCAGAGGGACAGGAATTTTGTTTCGATTCAAATAAACGAGAAATTTTACTTCCATTCAAATAAAGTTGTGTTCTCACTTCAGAAAACGCACATTAATGTGTTCTCACTCCTCATTACAATGTTTATAAGACAAAAAGACATATTAGCTCTATGCTCCACTCCTGTGAATTCGTGAACTGTTCATGCGAGAAAAATAATCTGTCATTTCAAAAACAAAACGTGATCTGCCAATTATTTATTCACGTTTTTCATCAATTCCGCTACACGATTATAATAGAAGTTCAAATTCGTGGTTGAAGGCATGTTGATGGTTTTGGATGATTCCTCGATCCTGACTGATAGTGAAAGAGGAAAGTAAATAGTCAAACGAGAAACGAAATATTCGTGAAAGACCTCTGAAACAGAATACCAATATTACCAATTACTTAATACTGCTAACATATTTATGAGACATAACTCACATCTCATTATTCCTCGGAAAATTTCCAGATAAGAGTACCACAGAATGTTGCTTGTACTTGGTTCGATTCAAATACATTATACACGCTAATTCAACTGAGAACCCATTTCATACAAACAAACAAGACACTTACCTCTTCTAAATCCAAATGTCTTCACTTTCTTTGAGGAAAGTTCCTTTTGTAGAACAGAGTCGCACAATTATACTGTTATGAGTAAAATACGAATCGAACCACACGCCTCCGCCTTAAGACCGATCTAACGATCTAAACGCAACTGAGCTAAAACTGAACTATGAGCTGTAAACAATTCACTCGTATTTAAAGAAAAATTATGATGATGAAAAAGCAATTGCAATAGGGTGCTTGCAGCGCTACGCGCGGCAAACACCCTAAAAATTACAAATTTTCAGAAATCGGGAATGTATAATATTATGGGATAGTGCAGTCTGCAGACTACAGTAGCAAGCAGACTTACTCCCAGCGGCCAGCGGTCTCTTTCATGATCCACTATGCAAGTAGTACCACAAGGCGGACTGTTATCTGTTTTGTTTGTTTACAGTGCAGTTGTACACTCCATGTGTCAGGGTTTTTGTTTGATTCGCCTGTTATCTGTGCTCATAAACAGCAGAGGAAAAAAGAACACATTAAAATTTCAGACGAAAGGCGAGGGGCTTCAAGACTTAATCTGTGTTTGCTACACCCTGAAAAAATCTAGTTCTCCAGTCTGTACAAAAATACGTCCTCTGTAAAAATCATTTTTTCAGTAGCAACTTCTCAAGAGAAGCCTCCCAAGGGCGGGGGGCAAGTTGACAGCAAAATGTAGGAAATGATATATCGAGTGTCTCATGCACACTTTTGACCTAAGTGACATTTTGACGAAAAATTAGTTTAATACGCATTCTTATAGATCTCTATGCCCTCTATCGGGCCACACTCGCAAACGACGAATTACTTCGTTTTTTAGCCCGCTAGATGGCGTGGACCATTTAAGCCACGTATATAACACAACGTTATTCACAATTTTCAAATCGGTCTCCTGAAAAAAAAAACAGTTTTTGTCACTTAAGTCAAGTGTGCATGAGACACTCGATATCAGCACTTCTTTAGCGAAGGTTTCTTATCAAATTTCCTCCATTTTTTTCTCTCACCGTTTCCGAGATACTTTCAGTTCTCCAAAAAAATTCGCCTTTATTCCTCAAGGTCACCCAAGGTTATAAAAATACTCAAACCGAAGTGTTTACGAATTTGCATTTTTTTTTCAAGTTGCATAACTTGCTGCTGGCAGGCACAATTTTTTTCTTTTACATCACTGAATTTTTTTACAAAAAATCATTTTTACAAATGAGATCTCTCCAAGAAAACCCTAAAAGAGTTGGGGGCAGAACTGGATTTATTTAACTTGCCCCTGTCTGCCATATTTTTGCCGCCCTCAAAAATATACGAGAAACAAATTTTATCCCCATCTTATTAATTTTCCATTTTCCCCTGAATTTTGCCGTCCTTAAAATTTTGCAGCTCTGTCCGCCATTGGTTGGTTATGACATTGACTTCCCTGTCACCCGTCAAATTTTTCTTGCGAAGATCCTATTGATGAAAATTGACTTTTTTTAACTGAAAAAGGAAGGGAACAAAACAAATAAGGTTCTCCTACAGGGACACGTTGTTCGACTGAAAGTCTCCTTCACTGCCCGGCCTTAGCGGAGCGTTACAAAACGTAGTTCCTAGATACATGTTATCATATTATTCTTATCATGTCATACAGTTTTTTTCTTTTCTGTTCGTTTCTGAATATACTTTGTCTTGTTTTACGAAAGCGCCGTTTTTCCTTATTTTTACCTTTCTTTGGGTTAGTGAGGATTAACGATCGAGAAAGCAACCGTTTAAACGTATACACGTAGTGTAACATTTTATATGTGAGGGCGCACATGAAAAGGAACCAGTTCACCAAAAGTAAAATTTTACAGGAAAAGTGTTTAAAACTCAGAGTATTTTTTTTGTAATTACCTTTCGGTTACTTTACCAATATTTCAACTGTGAAGGTCCTACACACTACCACACGCTCCCCTAATCTCTCGTCCGTTCATTTCGGAAAAAATTTCCAATGTTTTCCAAAGAATTTAAATGTTCAATGATCTCCGAAAAATTTCATCGAAAAACTTTGGGAAAATTCTCCAATGATTTTCAAGGAATTTCATCGGAATTTTTGGAAGAAAATTCCGATACTTTCTGGAGAGTCTTTTCGGAAATCTTTAGAAAATATTTCCAATGTTTTCTCAGGAATTTCTTCAAATAATTTTGGGAAAATTTCTCGATGATTTTCAAGCAGTTTCATAGGTAATTTTCGGGAACAATTTCCAATTTTATCTAAAGAATTCCTTTTAAAGTTTTCGGGTAAGTTTTCTGATAATTTTTAAAGAATTTCATAGGAAATATTTGGGGGAAACTCTGGAGAATCTTATCAACAATCTTCATAAGACAGAACGTCATCGAAGATCTTCGGGAAAAATCTCCTATGATTTTTAAGGAATTTCATCGGAAATTTTCGGAAAAGAATTCCGATGATTTCTGAAGAATCTTAACGGAAATCTTTTTAAGAAATTTCCAAGGTTTTTTCCGAAGAATTTAAAAGTTTAATGATCTCCGGAGAATTTCATCGGAAATTTTTGTGAAAACAATTCCGACAATTTCCGAAGAATCCTATCGGAAATCTTTAGAAAAAATTATACTAATGTTTTCCAAAGAATCTCAAAAAATTACTTTGAGAAAATTTTCTAGTGAATTTTGAAGAATTTCATAGGAAATATTCGGGGAAGAACTCCGATGGTTTCGAAGAATTTTAAGGAAAGTCGTCACCAAAAATGTAAGATGAGCTAGTGATTCCGATCACAAATCTATCATTGATCATTTTCGATTGATTGGACTTTGAAAATCGATTTTTTGATTCGATGATCAACTTTCGATCATTTTATTTTTTCATGATCGATTTCCGATCTTTTTACTATTTTTGCTGGACTGATAAGCTGATAACTCAAAGACTAAAACTGTTTGATGTGATCTTTTCATTCATTCTTCTGAGATTGATTAAGTACGGCAAAAATCGTTGTAATAAATCTTCTTACGTTATATTTCGTTATTTTCAACAAAAACGTTTGTGATGAATTGTAATTATTCGGAAAATTGATTTTCCTCCCGATTGATCGATTGATACAATTTTTTGAAATGATCGGTTTTTTATTAAAATCGATTACAAAATTTCTAATGATCGGAATCTCTTAATATGATCACCGAAGAATTTCATCCTTATACGGTAAGAGTAGATAGGCATTCATGCAGCTGGATAAGTTGCCTACATTATAAGATTAGAGATTCCCAGCGAGAAATACGAAACTCCCATTCAGCAATAACGTAGGCAACTTATCCTGACAACGGGTAAATGTATTTGCCTGCTCTCGCATTGAAAAGGCCAAGAAGAAGATATGTTCAGTATATGTAAAATTTGCCCCCCCCCCCGAATTTTGAAAAAAAGTTACCTATGTTCTAGTGCTTACAAGATTATTTTCGAATATTTAAAGCCAACTGAATGAAATTCGCAAGAAATAGGATACATAACTTTTTTGGCCTCTACCCCCTCCCACCTGGAATAAGTTCTAGATACGCCCATGATGCTACTTCCTTTTTGTACATTTTCACACAATAAATTTTGACTTGCCTCACTTATAACTGCAATAACTTGCTGAATTTTCAAGGTAGAGGCCTGGGGCTGGTTTTATTCGATTTCTAAGAGGCTTTTACATAAATTTCGCCAAAAAAGTAAAAATTGAAAAATTGGTCAACTGGTCCCTTTTCGTATGCGCCCTCACATATGCTTCCGAACCCTAATAAAAAAAAAATGCTATGGAAATTTCCATTAACAACACGGCTGCAAGCTGTAAATGTCAACCACTGAATTCGTGTCGGGGGCGCATGCCGGCCGGAGCGTTACGGTTTCCGGTCAAGTATGTTCAGTAGTAAAAGCATACACAAAGCTAAAAGAAAAAAAGATTTCCGAAAATTACTCCCTCCAGGCGCCAAAAAATTGATATAACTACGCCACTGGTTAAAATCGTATTAGAATACCTGAAGACCGTGCTACAATATTCAAGACTGCGTTCACAATCGTTAAGACTGTTTCAAGACCTCTTCAAATGAGGAGAAAAACACCTGCACCATGGTGATGACTTCTAAAAAAATCACAATTCACCCCCACCCCGTATAGTCCTGACCTCGCCCCCTGCGGCTTTTGATTATTCCTCAACTAAAGGCAGCCTTACGGGGTCGTCAATTCGACACGAATCAAGAAGTCGCATCGCTGCGGCGCAGATGTTTTTCTCCTCCTTACTGGCGGCGGAATACGCGAAAACGTTTGATAAATGGCAAGAACGAATGGACGCCTGTACAGCCATGAATGACGCTTATTTTGAAAAATATATTCGTGTACTTAATGAAGATGACGATTAATTAAAAAATGTTCAATTGTATGCTTTTTTCCCTTCTTTAAAAAACCTGTAGGGGTCAACGCATATGGTTTTCTTCAAATTGGTTTGGAACAGCGAGTTTTCAATCAAATGAGCTCGGCATGGTCTCAATCAATAGCTACTGCATTGAAACACCGATAGGTAGCGTTGGTAGGACGTACGGATTTTAGTCTCAGTTACTTAGCGGCGACAACCTACGTAAAATCAGAACATATTAAAACTGGGTTAACAGACTGTTAGTATTTCTTTTTGGAGGTTAAAAGTTGAATGCCTACATTTTTGGCGATTTTTCTACGGCCCCAACTCCGAGTTGACTAAAACTCCAAACAAATACCCAAAGACGGGGGAGTGTGTGTGAGAGGACAGTTTTTCTTTTGTTTTTCCAGTAAAAATTCTACAAAACAGATTAAGATTTGAAGTTCAAAAAATGGCCATTAAACGAGAAATTCGTAAGAAATTGGGAAAGAAAAGATTTCGAGGTCTTTAGTTCGGCCAACTGACAAAAGCAGCAGGAGAAAACTCAAACAACAAAAAAATGTTTTCAGATTTGCAACTGTACAAATACTTGACTAGGTATCTTCAGAAACCGAAGCAGTTGAAGGTAGACGGTGAGTTCGAGGAGGCATTATCCTTTTCCCCCTGCATCCTCAAATTTGAACTTGAAAACCTTCTTAGCACTTTCAAGTGAAAAAAAAAAAAAAAAGGTTAGTGTAGTGGCTTCTTTGACTCGCTTTCTATCTTACCTGCTTACGTATTTGGTAGATACTTATTCAAATCTCATTTCAAAACTGAAATCGTTTCTTGACCGAAGAATACGAATAAGATTTCTCGAATGGCATTTCTCAGAAAAGAGGGGAGCATTAGGAACAAATGCAGTGATCTTACCACGTTAGTTCATGTTTCACGGTCATACCGAAAATAATTTGAAATCAATTTTCTGAAACTTGTACCTTCTCCACCCTCTGCCTCAGACTAGTCAATTAAATTCTGATACAGAGTCTGTTACACAACGTTATCCTATCTGAATCCCACTGATGCGATACTCGAAAGGTTAGTTTCCGGGGCTGGGGATGCGGTGTCACAAGGGCTACTTCGGCATGCGTGCATCGCCGTACGTCCCACCCTTCCCCAGCCTAACGAGCAGCCACGGACCTCATTTTCGACTTCCACCCGGAGCTGACGCAGAACATCCGGGCCCTCGCATCTTCACGTTTTCAACAGTCGGCACAATTTACTGGACTCAGCCATCCCCTTAGCCACGGTCCTGCAGAACGTTTACTCACTTCAGGCTGGTCGAATTGCGCTTGTTCATCGACAGCGACGCCATCGCCGGGATCGCTTCGTTTTCCTCGCACAGCTGCACTTCGACGGCGCTCAGGCCTACCGTGTGCGCCAGTTTCTTCAGCACCGGCCAGTGCGACAGCTAAAACAGAACACGCGTTTTGCATTCATCAAAACCGTTCATGCAGGCGAGAGACCGAACCCTGGAACCTAGATGAAACGTTCGACCTACTTGTATGGCGATCGTTTTCTGCAACGTGTCGATGGCGTTCTGGCACGGACGTCTTCGCAACTCCTCTTCGCTGACCGGCGACGAGTTACCGTCCAGCAGGGCCCGCACGCACTCTTCGGAGCAGTCGCAGATCGCCGGCAAGTCGTAGCCTCCTTCCAGCGAGAGGACAACCTGAAACAGGGTACGATGAAACGGTGAGACTGACACTGAGAAATCATCCTCGAGAAATTGTCAGGTCATTCGAGCACCCCGGAAGTGAATCAACACTCGGTACATTTCTATTTCAGCCGCGTTTTCGAAGGGCACATCACACGTCGAGAAACGAGTAGCGGAATCGTAACACGAATGAAGAATGTACGAGAAATTCAAGCAAATCAGTCATTAGAAAACGCAACAAATTACGCAGGGATGAAACCTAAGGTTGTTCCTTACCACCGCTTGATGACCCCCCACCCGAAAATTCTTCAATTATCCGAGATTAGCTGACGGTATCACATTGGAAGAAAGGGCAGTAAATTTTGGTTTCGGACAATATCTCACTTCCTGTGGTCGCGTAGAAAGTATGGGCTGTATTTCTACGGCCCCCCCCCCAAACTGAGGCAGGGGGTTGGAAATAGCGGCACAAATTCTATTGTAATTTGTGCTAATTGTGCTCCGAAGTCCCTGAATTTGTGCCGCCTCCCGTGGGTCTACATTTTAATAAAAAGTTTGGGGGGCCAGGGAAATGTTAGCCCCCCACCAAATGAAGATAGGGGGTTGGAATTAGCGGCACAAATTTGTATTTTATTTGTGCTAATTGTGCTCCGATGTCCCAGAATTTGTGCCGCCTCCCGTGGATCTACATCATAATAAAAAGTTTGGGGGCAGAGAAATGTTGCCCCCCCCCCAAATGAAGATAGGGGATTGAAATTAGCGGCACAAATTTTATCGTAATTTGTGTTAATTGTGCTCCGAGGTCTCAGAATTTGTGCCGCGTTTTCTGGGCTCACAGTCCAGTGCTCAATTTGGGGGGGGGGCTGGAAAAATTATGATATTTTAAAAAAACGATCTTCAAAAGGAGAGATTAACTGGTTTCTGCTGTCACCGAATTCATTTTTCAGGTTCTTTTCACGGTATCTCATATCCTACCCCAATTTTGGGAGGTACACCCATTCTATCCAAAGTTTTGTTGTCTTTGTTCATACTTTTTTTAAACTCTACACATAGCTACCTTTAGTGCCTCATTACAGATAGCAGTGGATACGACGTCCGTACAAATCCCTATCTTTATAACGACCGTATATAGAATGGACTTTACAGATGGCGGTGGATCCTGCGTCCGAAAGGTTGCCAAATTTACATCACCTAATACTGATCTCCCACAGACACTGATAAAGGAATTCCTCCTTATGAGCCGGGGAAATAGTTTCACGTCGGCGTCGCCTGTAAGATCTCTTTCAGACGAGGATGCGTGTATCGCGATACAAGTATAGCTGATTATTGTGTCGGCCAGCATATTTCTGCCGTATTTCTCGAGTGCAAGGAGGACTGATTTGAATTCGTCTCGACAAGTTGAATAATTTCACCAAGATTTAGGGGCGTATCTGGATAACGGAGCATCACCGTCAAATTTGTTCAAAAAATTTGTACTCAGCGTGAAAAATTTCGAAAAAATTAGTCGTTGACTCAATTTTTTTGATTTTCGAAATTTAGAATATTTCTCCATGCTACATGTTTTTTTGGGGAAACGAAAAATTTTTCGGCGAAAGAAAAAAGGGCAAAACTGACTTGGAATACAAAATCAAAAAAGTATCCGTTAGATCTACATTATCAGAAACAGGCGATAAAGCTATTATTATGCACTTTCGAAAAATAAAATAAAAATTCGCAAATTATATTGTGGAACATTTCTGATTTATAAGACTTTTTGTAATTCCCTTGTATTTTTTAACCCTTTTGTGCGCAACGGGAAGTAGGTATGCTTCCCAGCACCTAGAACAATTTAGCTAGTTTCAAGGCAGTAGCATCATAACTACTCTATTTTCGATAAATTGTTCTCGGTGCTGGGAAGTATACTTCCCGTTGCGCACAAAAGGGTTAAAGAATTTTGGATTGGAAAAAAAAAACAACAAAAAAAACAGTATGTTGCAAACTCAACACGTACACTTACATAAAAATTAGCTGGCCAAAGTTTTTGCACATCGGTGACGTTATAAGGTAACGACGGCTTTTGTGCTTCATTAGGGAAGGAAGGCAAGTACTCAGGGCGCAATACCTCCATTACCCCTACTTATATTCTCCATTGATAACGGTTATTTACAGGGAAAACAAATAGAAGTCTTGTCTTTTTTCAGTTCATGGAGAGTTTTCATCATCTTGAATGAAAAACTCACCATCTATAGAACAGGTCGTCATTTTGTTGAATTATTCGAATTTCTAAGATTTTTTTTTTTCTCCAAAAGTCTTATCACAACTGGTGATGACAATTTTCCTTCGACCCAAACTGACCAATTTTTCCAACTTTTTCCAGGGTATTTCGGGAACGGAGCGTCGCCGCCAAATTTGACCACCGTATTCGAACTCAGCGTTAAAAATTGAGCCGAAAACAGTCTTTGGTTCAAAATTTTTGGTTTTTCTAATTTTGAAAATTTTTCCATTATACATCATGTCTTTTTTGAGGCAAAGAAATTTTCGGAGAGCTTTGGCTGCGGCGCGGGTGCTAGTTACTCAATTTTTCGTGGCGAATTCAAATCCGTCGTCAAAATTGAGCTAGAGTCATTTTTTGACCCAAACTGACCAATTTTTGAAACTTTTTCCTGTGTATCCCGGGTACGGAGCGTCGCCGCCAAATTTGACCATCGAATTCGAACTCAGCGTGAAAAATTGAGTCGAAAACAGTCATTAATTCAAAATTTTTGTTAATTCCTAATTTTGAAAATTTTCCCATACTACGTATCATGTCTTTTTTGGGGCAAAATTTTTCGGGGAGCTTCGGCGTCGGCGCGGGTGCTAATTACTCAATTTTTCGAGACAAATTCAAATCCGTCGTCAAAATTGAACTGCAATAATTTTTTGACCCAAATTGTCCAATTTTGCCAACTTTTTCGAGCTTATCTCGAAATAGGAGTGTCGAAGGCCAAATTAACCATCGAATTCGTAATCAGCGTGAGATATTGAGTTAAAAGCAGTCTTCAATTCAAAATTCTGATTTTTTTGAAGTTTGAAAATTTCTTCATACTATATCTACCTACTTAATTCAGAAAATCAAATAACATGATAAATCTCTTCACATCAAAAAACAGTTTTCAAGTGTTATTACGAAATGAAGGAACTGGCACAAGATAGGGAGAAATGGAAAGCTGCATCAAACCGGTCGAGATTTTTCCCCCATAATCATTTTTAGTTTACTTCATTTTCGATTACAACTTCATCTCCTATTTTGTGAGTTTTGGTGTTTAATGCTTTGTATCATAATCCTCTTTGATTTGTCTGTGGATACCTTAATTATTTCCTTTGCAACTTGAAATTGTCCAAGTCCGACCTGTAAATTATAGGTAATAGTAGTCGTGCTTAAAGGTACTTGAATTTTGATATGTTCGTATAATCGAATTTGAAATACGATTTTTTATTGTAAATATTTTTATCTGCACTTTTCAGTGACCTTAATTGGCAGTACCAAAAATTTTTCGGGTTGTACCAACTAAAACAACTGTACATACTTAGGTTCAAAAGTTTATTTAATGAAAGAAAATTATTAAAAATTATTAACGAATACAAAAATGAAAACATTCGAAATTAAGTACTTAATAAAGTTCAAGGTTAAACAATTGAAGTCCGCGAGCACAATTTTTTTTAATCGCTAGTTTATTCCACTTTTTCTGGAGGAAGGGGGGGGGATTTTTGTCCTGGATTTTTAAAAATAAATTATCGAGTCAAAGGACAATTTTTTTTGACAAAAAAGTGATAGCGTTTACATTATTTTAGGTTTTTTTTTTTTTTTTTACTCAAAGAGAAAAATAAACTACCTTTTTTATATTCGACACAAAAGGGAGAGATGATTGTGCTACTACTTTGGACTATTTTATTTTACAATTTTATCCTCTGTTATGTGAGTTTTGGTATTTAGTTCATTTTATCATAATTCTCTTCTGATTTTTCTTTCGAATTTTCAGTTCTTTCTTTTTGAAACTGAATTTGTCTAAGTCCGTCCTGTAAGTTACAGTAGTAGTTGTGCTCAAGGGTATCTGAATTTTTGCGTGTTCGTAATCGAATTTGGAATGAGAGCAGTGGTCTAGTACTGGGGCGAATAAATTTCAACTCCCTAAAGAAGGACCGGGACGTCTCATTAATATTCCAAATTAAATGGTACTAGGCTCTCAAAATTGGCTATTTTCGTAGTCAAAGTCAAATAAAATATTGATAAGAAAATCGCATCTTCCATCTTCTAAACAAGCAGATTTTTTCAAGTAAAAAATTGTTTTTATCATTAGTAATAAAGAAAGGATGTTTTTTCTTCTTAATTTTTATTCCAAGAGAAACTAACTATTTTTATTCAAGAAAAGAAAGAAATAATTATCTTTTCTTTCCGTTAATATAAGGCTGTAGTTCTCTTTTTCTCGAAGACAAAAAATTGCAACTTTTTCACTGAGGAACTTGAAAACTCAATTTTCCTAATTTTCCCTAGAAAAAGGAATGGGTTCCTTTTTTAAAAGAGAAGAACGAATTCCATTAAATTTGCGAAATCAAAGGGACGATAGGCACTCTCAAGGACAGAGAGGCAAGTTAAACTTTTTACAAGGAAATGAGTGAAATTCACTTCACTCTTCACTGGTGAAAGAGAAACGGTGATTTTCTTATTCTTGCTTAAGAACAGGAATGGGTTCTTCCTACGGAGGGGAGAAACCAGACTTTTTCTCTTTTTCTATCCTTATGAATGAACACGATTCTTCTATGCCAAGAAATGAAATAACTTGTTCAGCTTTGTTCCAATAAAAGGCAGAAATTTTTCTCTTTTAGGAAAAAAAATCATATTTTTCTGTTTTTTTTTTCTCCCTCAATTGAAAAAAATTTAATTACAGAGAAATGAGGACAGAAAAGCAGAGATAGTTTTCTTCTTCTTTTCAATAAGTTACTCATTCTTTTAAAAATGGAAAACGTTGGTTCACTTTTCTCAAAAAATGGAACGAAGTTCTTCTCATTTAATAAAAAGGAAGCCGTAGTTTAACACTACTTCCCTCAAAAACAATCACTCAAGGTTCTTCTCACCTAAGAAAATTTTCTTCATTTTCCTTGAGGAAAGCAACAAAAGATTCTCCATCATTTTTTAATTTCGATCATTCATCTCATTATAATCTGTGTACGAGTCCACAAATCCGAATGAGAAGCTTTAAAATTGACCTACACTGACTCAGGTAGTTTGAAAAAACTGAACAAACAATTGCAAACGCTGTTAGGTTCTCTTTGGACCAGTGTGATTTCAGAAAATGGTTCGATTTTTCTCAGCTCTGATGTTCGAAAAACTTAAGCTTAGATTTCTTACTCGTTAAGAGCTTAATTTTATAAGTAAAACAAATTATCCAAATTGAAGATCGAAAATTTTGTTTTCACTTTTTAGCAATACAGAATACCTTTAGTCCGGTATACTTAATTCAATTCATCTAAAAACTGGGTCAATTCCGGAAGACTGATTTTTCTCATTCCTCATGATGGATAAGTTCTTCTCATTTTGGTTAGAAATGATTTTCTCTGAAATTTCGAAATTTTGTTTTCACACTTTTGTCAGTACCTACTCTTTGATTATAATGTCCAAAGTGACTATGATTTCCGATAAATTAAACTGAATTCGATGTCGGAAATTTTCAACCTACTCTTCTTTTTTTATTTTTTTGAGTATAAATTCAACCTAATTTAAGGAAAATTATCATTTTGAACAAATGATCAATGAATCATGACAAAATTGAAGAAAAGAAATGATGATTCGTAAAAATTGAACTCAATTCGTTATTATTAATTATCAAATAACTCTGACCCACAAAACTGCCTATGTAAAATCCATAGAAAATCTCAGTCATATCCTGAAAAAATAATCAAAGCATAATGACAACAAATTTTGTAGGTCAAAACAACAAAATCTAGTTCAATGGGAAAATCGTCACTTTCTCTTCTATGTGGACAAATTACTTCTCGTGAAAAGGACACGCTTTTCTTTCTGTTTTAACAAAAAAAAAAAAACACAGATTTTTCTTTCTTAAATGTGAAAAAAGAGTAGGTACGTTTTGTCTAGTAGATGTGAGGAATAGATGATTTTCTTACTTTTATTCGAAGACACCTTGCAGGATCCCGGAGAAAGAAATAAGCTTTTTACATTAAGACGGGGAAAGGATAATTTAATTCAATTTCCTTAAAAACAGAAATGGGTTCTGTTCCTGGAAGATAGGAACGGTTTACATTCAAGAAATGGAAACGACAATGTTCTCTTTTCTCGTAGAAAGAAAATTCAATTTCCTCAAAGGAGAGAAATTCATTTCATTCATAAAAGAAAAGAGGCAACCTTCTTTTCTCTCCTCAAAGAGAGGAACGAAATTCTCCTCCCGAAGAAAAAAAACTTCTTTTCTCGTGACTCAATGAAAGAACATGTTTCTGATTCTTCAAGACATGGATCATTTGTGTAGCCTCACTTCAATAATAATATTCAGGGGAAATCTGCGATGATTTTCAAAGGATTTCATGAGATATCTTCGATCGAATTCCTTCGATTCTCGAAAATAACTAAATTTTTCACGCTGAGTTCTAATTCGGTGGTCAAATTCGAGGGCAACGAGCAGGTCCCAAGATACACAGGAAAATATTGGGAAAATTGGTCAGTTTGGGTCAAGAAAGGACTCCAGCTCGATTTTGACGACGGATTTGAAATCGCCTCGAAAAACTGAGTAATTAGCCCCGCGCCGACGTCGAAGCTCCCCGAAAATTTTTTTGCCCTAAAAAAGACATGATGTATGGTACGGAGAAATTTTCAAATTTCGAATAAACCATAAATTTTGAACTCAAGACTGTTTTCGGCTCACTTATTAACGCTGAAATCGACTTCGGTGGTCAAATTTCGCGGAGACGTTCCGTTCCAGAAATACACAAGAGAAAATTGGAAAAATTGGTTAGTCTGGGTCAAAAAATGACTCCAGGTCAATTTTGATGACGGATTTGAATTCGCCTCGAGAAAATAAGTAATCAGTACCCGCGCCAACGCCGAAGCCCTCCGAAATTTCTTTTGCCCCAAAAATAACATGATGTAAGTCTAGAGGAATTTTCAAAATTCGAAGAAACCAAAATTTTGAATTCAGGGACGGTTTTTGATTCGATTTTCCACGCTGAGTTTTAATTCGGTGGTCAAATTTGGCGGCGACGCTCCGTATCCGGGATACACAGGAAAAAGTTTTAAAAATTGGTCAGTTTGGGTCAAAAAATGACTCTAGCTCAATTTTGACGACGGATTTGATTTCGCTTCGAAAAATTGAGTAATTAGCACCCGCGCCGACGCCGAAGCTCGGTGTCACGATGAACAGAAAAATATAGGTGGGGAGGCTTTGGATAAGGGGAGCAAGGAACAGGGACCGATGGAGGAGGGTGAGGGAGACCTACGCCCGCTCATGAGTGCACAAATAACTATCGAAACTGGGTGTAATCATTTCATTTTATACATTTTATACTGTGAAAGGTTGTAAATAAAAGAAAATTCTTAGTTCTTAAGATTTTACGCGGTTACTTAATTTAGACATCATTGGGAGAACTACCCACCCCCTGAAACTACAAGAGGAAAAGAGGTAGAACAGGTACGGGATGAGAAGACGGGATAGTAAGAAGGAAGGGAAGATGAGACAGTAAGAAGGATGTGAAGGCTATGGACGAGAACTGCTTTAAACCGAAAAACCTGAAAATAGGTTGAGGAAGCTTGTACCCTAACTGTGGACTATTTAAGTAGAAAGTTTAATGGACCCGTGTAACTAAAATGCGTCGTCATTTGATTTTGTATCAACTGTTTACGCAAATAAAGCTGTTATTATTAATCCCTAATATTCGGAAGGATAGATGACAGGGCCAGAGGTGGTGTGTGGGGATCCACTTCGGCATGCGTGCATTGTCATACGCACCACCAAACATCATTATTATTAAGCTCTGCTGTTCTGGCTGGTAGCACGTCCCTTGAAATATTTCATTTTGTAAATTTAGAACAAACATGGAAATACAGGACTGAAATTTGGAATTCGATATGTTGTCTCGACTTGACGGTAAAATATACAACTATTATCTTGTCCCAAGTTGCTTCCTCTAGGTGCGTGGTGTCAAGAGGCAAATGGAAGCACTGTCCCTGAGCACTTTTCTCCTAGGTTTTATTTCCCAACTTCGAATAATCAATGGAAAGAGCTTCTCGTTCCCTCCTTTTCCGCTCGTTTTCAGAAATTCGGACGATGCAACCATCATTTTGCCTCAAATTTTCTCCTTTGAATGATACCTTGAGAAGTCTTCACGTTATTGCGCTGTCTCCCTCTCTGAACGAGTGGTCACGCTACGGGGCTGCTTCAACGGCTCTATACCCCAATGCTCGTGCACTTCAGGCCGCTGCCCATATATCGACATTCTACACATAATCGTACCATGTAAATTCGCCTTATCGGCTATCGACAGCCGGGCTTCCTCTTTCTTTCTCGTGTTTTGGCCGCTATTAAAACATCTTATCAATAGGACGGCGCGGCGGTTAATCGGTCTGCGGCGACTGCGTTTCCGGAAGGTCTTGGGAACTGCTCCAGTAAACGTGCGTCCGGATCCGGATATCTGCCGGACGAGCTGAGCGATATTGTGAGTGAATTTGGGTACCGGTTGTTCGCTCTAATTGAGCGACGACGATAATTCGTCCTCGGCAGTACACGTTAGTGTCACATAGCCTCCAACTCCAGCAGCCAGCTCAGCGCAGCGCCTTGTTAACCAAACAATATCTGCCACGAAATTTAGGCCCCGCATCTGGCGGCGCAGCTGTGTAATTACACCTACAAGTCGCGAACAATATACGAGTAATTAAAACCGTAAAACTGTTTGCGTAGTTGATGTCTGTTTCTCTCTTCGCGGATAATACGTCGGCTCTGCCACACTTTATACATATAATATTATTTATTCAGAAAACAATAAAATCGGTACGCCATGTTTAATTTGTGCCAACGAGAATCGAAAATTCGCGCGCTCGTAGCCGTTCTAGAATTTAGGCCAGCTCGCTGTATCAACTTTCCTGAGAACCGGAAGGGGGCGGTGAGGAGTATCGACATTTTCGAATGCGGAACACCGAATCTGGAGCTGTTCGTTTTTGTGGAATAATATACTCTTAGCTACCCCAATATCCAGAGAAATTAAAATGAGTTTTTCTGGGGGGGGGGGGACTTCTTAAAGTCAATTCCCGCTTGTCCCCCATACCTTCCACATTTATCAACATGAGAATCGAAGTAACGTCAAAATCAGGTGACCGAGTCGACCAGGCTCCTCCAGTTGTCTCTGTCTTTGACTGTCCTAGTACATGAGTCCATTGTCTTGCCAGTGATTTTCCGTATTAAATCTATGTATCGTATGGGTGACCTGCCGCGCGACCTGGTCCCTTCTACTCTTCCCTGCATAGACAGTTTCTCCAGATTGTCCCTTCTGATTACGTGACCCAAGTAACTGAGAATGCGTCTCCTGATGCCTGTGCTGAGTCTGTCTTTCACGCCAAGTTCTTCGCAAATCGACGCATTCGTCCTCTCCTTGGTCTATGGGATTCTCAGCATACGTCTATAGCAGTACAAGTCGAAAGCCTCAATTCGCTGTATGTCAGCGTTTTTCACTATCCAGTACTCCGCCGCATACAAAAAGATGGGGAAAATCAGAAACTTGATTATTTTCAGTTTGGTGTGTTTTGTGACATCATGACTTTTCCAGATTCGATTGGCTTTCCTACTGCTGTTTTTGCGATTGCCGTTCTTCTTCTTATTTCTCCTTCTGAGCCGCCTCTGTTGGACACCATGGAGTTCAAGTATGTGAAGTCTTGCACTACTTCTATTCCATCCACATCTGTGATCCTAATTGGTTGTCATTTTCGTGCGGTCGACGATCATAATTATAGTTTTGGACTTATTTATTCTCAGGCCCGCCGCGGCACTATAGCTACCTCTACTCTCTTCAGTAGTTCCCTCAGTTCTTCTATCGTTGTGGCTAACAGCGTGGTATCGTCTACATATCTGAGGTCAGATATTCGTAGGCACCTGATCGCTCTGCTTGAGAGCCTATACGAAGACAACTCTGCTCAAGTGAGAGTAGAAGGAGAACTCACGCCGCATTTCAAAACCACCAAAGGAGTACGACAGGAATGCATACTCAGCCCCATCTTTTTCAACGCCTATGGAGAGTGGGTTATGAAAGAAGCTCTGGATGGATGGGAAGGAGGAGTATCGCTAGGAGGGAAACGAAAATCGCAATCAGCGACCTGAAATACAAATACATAGTTTTCGATACCTATAGGACATTTTGCATAATTTTCCCCCTGTATCCCACCCAGCCCTGATGTCACAATTTTCAACTCAGGCTGAAAACGCCGTCGAACTTGAATTCGAGGACCCCAGGTGACCTACGTACAACATGATTTTTGGAGTTTTGAACACGGCCTATATGATGGTATCTAGTTCCGAATCGTTGGAACACAAAATAAAGTTTCGAGGGTGGGAACAGTGGGAGAAAATGAGCAGGGGCGAAACTATAGGCGTATGGGGGTAGTTGAAACACTCCCCCCATAATATGGTAGTCGGCAAATTTTGAAACTGTTCATTTGAATTTTTCATTTTCTTATGAATGTTTGTTTGTTTCTTTATGTTTTTTTTTTCAATTAAAAAATATTTCGATTAAAAATCGGCAAACTTTTAATTTTTTTTAAATTTTTTCGGCGAATTTTTAGTTTTCAAAAAATATTTGTCGACAAATTTTTCTTCTCCGCTTCCCCAAACTGAAAGTCATATTTAGTTTCTAAAAATGGGAGTACCATGGATACCTGTCAGAGACTAGTCAGTCAAAAGCCAAAGGTTTCAAGCTAAGAACGTTATCTGAAAGGTTGAAACAAAGCTGAAATGTGGAAGACATTTCGAAAATGTGAAAGTCGGTAGCAAACGTTGAAATTCAAATTTCAATGACTATTCTGCTTTTACTAAATTCTCTGATTGACCTAGAGGCTGATATTTGAGAAAGTTGAAAATTCTATTAAAATCTAGAAGTTGAAAGCAAGACTTATTTTCCAATGTCCCAAGCTGAATCCCATAGCAAATGTTCTATTGTTCAGTTTACGGGCTTCGGTTCTGGTGAAAAGAGGGAAATTTAGTCTGGAACAAAAGTCAAAACTCCACGTGTTTTCCCCATAAGAACGAAGGGGAGCTTGTGACACGGATTCTCTGAATCCAATCGACCTAAAACTTTGTAGTTTTTAATTTTAATTTTATTTTATTGGAACCAATTTAGGAGACGAATCAGAGGAAATTCAGAAAATAAGATCACCAACGACCACCTCAATGTGTAAAGGAAGTTTGTGTTCCTCTCAAGTATTCATAACATCCCTCCAGCTTACCTTCCCAGACTACGGTATGCCCATGTGCGCAAATGTGAGTACTTGGGAGATAAGGTTCCAATCTGCATTTGCAGAGACAAAACTATGGGAGGGGGGGGGGGTGGTGAACGCCTCCAATGATTTGGCCGTCGACAAATTTTGAAACTGTCCATTTGAATTTTTCATTTTCTAAGAACGTTTGTTTGTTTGTTTGTTTATTTTTCTTTTTTCTATTCAAAATATTCTGATTGAAAAATCGCCAAATTTTTCAAATTTAAAAAAAATTGACGGCAAATTTTCCTTCTCCAACACCCCCCTCCCTCAACTGAAAGTCATGTTTCAAGACTGTTTCAAGATAAAAAGGTAAGGTGATAGGAAAACAGGTGAATATAAAATCTAGACTTCTTTTTTTCTGTCATGAGCCCGTCGAATAAGAAACATCATCGAAAAACCGTATTATTCTCTGTAAAAGGTGTTGATTAAGTGGGATGAAAAAGGGAGCCAACTTTGATGCCAATACATAATAAAAAATGTTTTGCAAAGAAATTTTCAGAATTTTTATATTGAAAAAAAAAATTGTAATTTATTTGATTTGGATAAAAAAAAAATTAAATTAGGTTTTAATAAGTTTAATTAATTTTTTAATGTATACATGTTAATTAATTTATTAAAATTTTTTAGTTAAAATTAAATTAATTAATTTTTAGAAAAATAATTTTATTATCATTTGAGTTTTTTAGAAAGTTTTTTATTTAAAAAAAATGATCCAATTAAAAATTAAAAATAAATAAATAATTAGTATTACTTACAAAAAAATATAAATAAATATAATACAATAATTTTTATTAATTAATTTTATATTAATTAATAGAAAAAAATTATATATTTTAAAAATATTACATCTAAAAAAAATATTTTAAAATAAAAAATAAAATTAAAATAAATTTTTTTTTTTAATACAGGCAGAAACCGCTCAATTAATTTAAAAATTAATTCATTATTTTTATAAATTTTATAAATATATATTAATTATATTTAATTTCCAATTTTAAAAAATAACATAATTTTATTAATATAAAATAATATAATTAATTTTCAATTAAAAAATTTTATAAAATTATTTTAATTCCTTTTAAATTACTTTTTTTTTTAATTTATTTTTTTAATTTTGATCCTATGTAAAAATGTAATAAATAATTTCTATAGCAAAAATTCTTTAAATTCTCGTTTTGAAGTCATTTGAGAGGCTTCAAATCGTTCAACAGTCCCACCACACTTCACCAACACTAGTCTCACAGATAACGCCGAAGCCACTTACAACCAACAACTCACCTACGAAGAACTACAATCAGCCATTCAACGCACCAAATCAGCAAGTGCAGGACCAGACGAAATCCACATTTCGATGATCAAAAACGCACACCCCAAACTGACATTCTTCATTCTTCGCCTCTTTAACACCATCTGGAACACTGAACAGTTTCCTCAAGCATGGCGACACGCAATCATCATACCACTTCTCAAACCACAGAAACCTCCACATCTCATCGACAGCAACAGACCCATCTCACTCACCTCCGTACTCTGCAAGCTCCTAGAAAAAATAGTCAACGCTCGGCTCCAACGCATTCTTTCCACAGAACCACTAATGCCTCCTCAAGAAGCTCGATTTCAACCCGGCCGATTAACAGAAGAACAACTTCCTTTTCTTTCCAGCTCCATCTTCGAAGCCTTCTTCCATCGCCATCATGTACTATAGCCGTTTTCTTCGATCTATAAAAAGTTTTTGACACCATCTGGAAGATACAAATCACCGAACAACTTCCGCCAGCGGTATACCTGCTAGCACGCAAACTGCCTCTGTGGAGACAATGCGATAGGCACTGACACACCTCAGTACAGCCCACCGTTGGACCCTTACCAGATCGGGTCTTCTGTACTCCCTGGCACCGATGGCGTCGGACCAGATTGGAGCCCGATATAGCAGGACCGACATGCCATATAGGAGGACCGACATGGCGACATTCGCCACCAGCTTACGTTTCTTCTCTGTCGGCCCCTCCTAGGTTCAACATGAGTCGGCTTAGTCCGGCTACGACTCTCTCCACTTTCTGCGCTGTCCTCTTCGCGTGTTCTCTGAACGACAGCTTCCCATTGAACCACAGCCCGAGGTACTTCAGGGCTGTACAGGGCGCAATTTCCGCTCCCTTTATGCGAAAGAAAATGGGGTTATACCGTCGATGGCGTGTAAATAACACCGCTTCTGTCTTCTCGGCTCCTAAGCACAACCCTGCCGGCTCGATCCAAAACGGGTCATTGCCTCCAGTCCCCGCGTTCACCTTACTTTCAAGCGTGGCTACTTCGACTGCGACCACCAGGGTGTCATCGGCGTAGCAGATGATGTTCACCCCTGGCGGTACCTCTGCTCGCAGGATGCCGTCAAACGCGATGTTTCACAGGAGTGGACCAAGGACTGATCCTTGCGGACCACCACACGACAACTCCCGCTACACTACACCCGTAGCAGTTTCCGCGAGAATTATCACACCACGGAAGTAGTCCTGGATAATTTCGCGTAAGTACGCGGGTACTGATGCGTTCTCCCTAGCGCGTCCATGGCATCGTATTGAACGCATTCTGTATGTCGAGGCTGACGGCTGCACCGAATTGGAGCTTTTGGATCGCTGACTGCGCCAGCCTCTTCAGCTTCCCGGCGACAACATGGTATACAATACAGGATTCCCTATCGATGGATCGGGCATTTTTTTTGTTGAAATCTAAGCAACGGACGTGAGGTGGAAATACACCGTTGTTTATTTTACGATGTAGTTTCCTTCCGGATGAAACATCCCCCACCAAGAATTGAACGTACCGTCAACTTTTAAATCTTAAATGAAAAGTTATCGCACAAACTATCAAAGTAGGATTTTTTGAGTCGCTAATTTCAAAACTCAAGTACGGCATCAAAACGGAAACGTTACTCTTCAAAAATGGTCAAAACCGACTCAAATTCAAGAATCGACTAACCAAGGGTTCTTCGGTGTTGATTCCGAACATATATCATTAGATTCTCGTTCGGTCCCACTGTCAGCCCCAAAGTCGACATTTCCCACACTTGAGAAATTGTACTGACTTGAAAGTTTGAGGTAACTACCTAAACGGGGGTTCTTTAAATTACTACTCGGTGATTCCGAAAATTTCAGTGGATTCTTCGTCCAGCCCCGCTGTAGTCCGCAAAGTGGAAATTCCAAGTTAGTAAAACGAATCGCACTACAAAACTGAGTAAAAGCTATCATCGAAATTGGAGTTCCTTTAGATAGTTGATTTTAAATTACTTAATTAGCTTTGCGATACGATTTTGACTCGAGTTCAAGAATTAAAAATTCACACTTCAAACAAACAACAAATTAACATGATGTGAAAAATAAGACGATGTATTGAACTGGGGGGGGGGGTTCCTGGTCGTTGATTTTAAAATTTGCTCAAGATTTTTCATCCGGCTGCGATAAGGTCCTTCATGATTCATTCTTCCCGGTTTCGCAGAGAGAAATAACGGAGAAACTTGTTCAATTTCCCGAGGAGAGAGAAGAAAAGCCTGCCGTCTCATACCACGCTGATAATTTGTGTTTAATTTTCTTTTTGATTTTGACGGGAAAACTGTTCATTTGTTCGAAGGAGAGAGATTTTTTCTTTGGAGAAGAAGTAAAGTTGACCAGGCGCTTTCTCGAATGAGAAAATTGGGTGCTTTTCCTCGAGAAAGGAGAAACTTTCATCTTTTTTCTTGAAAGAGAAGAAAATTGTCCATCCCGTTTGCTAATTAAGAAAAACGAAATTAGAAACTTTCGTCTTACCTCGAAGAAGACGAAGAAATTTGTCCATCATCTTTCCTGGATATGAAATATTTTGAAAAAGTCGACAAGTCTGGCTCATTCCTGTAATCAAAGTAAAAGTAAAAAAATTAACAGTTTGTTCTATTAGCAAGCATTTTTTGTAATACTGAAGTCAAATTTGGATCTCCCCTTCCTTTGTACACAAAAATTTTTTTAGTTCTAGCTCTGTCTCAGACGGCGAGCTCATCTTAGCTTCTCTGGAAACTGTTCAGTAGGAAAAGTCAACGTTAGGAGAGGAGAAGAAAGAGAAGAAAAGAGTGTCTGTGTGTCTTTATCAGTTGGCTGGTTTGACAAGCTGGCTAGCTCTGTGGCCAGACCACGCCAAAGGCGAAAGAGGGTTGATTACATGGTCGCACACTTCTAAAATTTTGGAAAGCCTTTATCTCAGAAATTTTCTGCTAATACCCAGAAATAATCGAAGAACCTGTGAAAACGATTTTTCTCTAAGGCTTTTATGATTGAAATGAAATTTATAAGATCGGTAATTAACATATTTGGTGTCCACAGCCCTCTTCTTTCCCTCAGCCCTCTTCTTTCCCTTTCTTCTAAACGTAACTGTATTCTGTCTATTCGGTTTCTGGCCATCGCGCAGACCGGATTTAGCATTCTCGCGCCTCTAGACAAAAAAAAATCTCCGCCCCTCTCAGATTTTCGGCCCCCAGACTTTCGTTTTTTCTTTTTCTTTCTTTTTAATAAATACATAGATTTTTGAAAAAAGTGTCGAAAGTTTGCTGCCCCCCCCCCAAAAAAAATCTACCGCCCTAGGCACATGCCTATGTTGCCTTAGTCCAAATTCCGCGATTTTCTACAGAGGGGATAAAAGCTACAGTATTCTAAAGAAAAAAGCAGGAGAAAAAGAAGAAGAAAAATAAAATTTATTTTTATTGAAAATCAGGCGGTTGTATGTATTTCTCTGATTCCGATCCTCTCCTTGCAATCATGTTGAAAAATCGGAATTTTTTACGAATTATCGACATCAATTGCACTGTCAAATTTTTTTATTAGTCAAATAAAAACTAAAATTAGTGTCACAGGGTAGTCACTTTTTTTTAGAACGAATTTCTTTGACTTTTCCCGATTTTTCAGACCAATTTTTCAAAATTTCCCTGGTATTTTTTCAACTAGTATAGTACACAGCTTAGAATTTGGAGAATACTTTACTATTTGAGATCAAAATTGGTATTCACTGATTACTACGAAAATTGAGTATATTCTTTAATTCACATTATTCTCAAAAAGTTCCCTTGTTTTGATCAAAACTATAGCAATCCTCTGACTTTTCCTGATGACTTTCCAGTTTTCCAGAATGGTTATTCTGTGTCACTACAGTCAGCACACATTTTCTCTTACGCTGTTGTTCTGTATCTACCATTTCTAGAGTTTTTATGTGTATGCGGGGGGGGGGAAGGCGAAAACGAAGAAAAAAGAGATCCTTCGGTTTTACCTTTCAATAGATAATGGCGTCGTGGTCAGTACGCGAGGAGGTTGAGCAGAGTACAGTGGTGCCTTGAATTCTCAAAAGTTTAAAGGTTACAGAGTGATATTATTTGTACCCGCCTAACAAATTCTAGTAAGGTTTTTACCAATTGCACGCAGTATCAACGAGTCTGAAGACATCAGTCTTAAGGAATCAAACGCAGCGCTCAAGTCGACAAAGTTTCAACGAATATCAAGGAGATCCTAGGGATTCCTCATGAAAGAAATTTTCTACAATTCTCAGAAAATAGCGAAAGTCCACGAAGTATTTTGCTTAGGGCAGACAATCAGTTAGGAGGGAAGACTGGAAAACAAAATTAATCGTCGTATAACACTAGAATTTTTCCCAGAGGCGGAGGGGAGGGGAGGTAAAATTGTGAAAGTCCCAACTGACTCAACTCAGAATTCCCAAGTATCATAGCAAAAAAAAAAAAAAAAAAAAAACTTGACTTGTTGGATTTTTCCAACTGACTCAACTCAAAATTCCCAAGTATTAAAGCAAAAGAAGAAAAGTATTTTGACTTGTGTTGGGTTTGCCCAACTTCTCAACTCAATTCCCAAGTGTATCAAAGTAAAAAAAAAAAAAAAAAACACCTTTTAACTTGTTGGGTTTTCTCAACTCCTGAGTGAAAAATTTCTACAGGAGAGGGGGGCGAGTTGCCTCTCATCCCCTATCGGTACGTTCCTGCGCACTAACATATGGATCGCAGACCTGGGCCCTTACTATAGCTCACGAAATGAAATTTAACATAATACAAAATAAAATGGAGAGATTCCCGAGCTAAAAATCCGAAAAATAGACCGCATCCCAAACAAAATGATCAAGAGCAAACTAAAATCTAATCAAAATGTTATTAGGAACATCAGAAGGCAAAAATGGACTGGGCTGGACACGTAGCCAGACTAGGGGACACTGGTTGGACTTACGAACAAACTTTCTGGCAACTAATACACCACGGATCAGATGGAGGATTTTGAAAAATTTCTCAAGAATAAGCACTTCCATAGGGTGGCGATCGAAAGAAAAGAATAGCCTTTGCTCAAAAACAGGGTGTATGAGGCGACAGTAATTGGTTGAGCAAATATATGTATATTATGAGCACCTAATTTAATTAATGTAAAAGGCCGACCGGCCATCGTCCAAGTAAATAAAGGTTTATAATTATTATTATTATTATTATTGTAACGGAATTCGCATCAAAAACGCACGAAATATGGAATAACGACGTTTATTCCATACGAACACACTGAAACACTAAGCACAGTTGTAAAATCGCTTTGAAAATGCACAAGTATCGCATTCACAAAACTATCAATGTACAGCAATGACTAGCGGTCTTTTATACCTCGGCGTTATCAGCAAAACTCCTTATCACTCTCGTCATTGATGTTCTATTCTGTTGCTCGAAAGGTGTCAATCGTTCTTCACTTGGACGCTGTTCAGCAAAACAGAACTAAGCGACATTTCTTGACAAAATAAGTTATTAGTATCGTTGGAAAGAGCGTAAAAGTAGAATTTTTCAGAATTGCCCCTCCACCCATACAAAAATATGTACCCACATTGAAAAGAGCTTATCAGTAAACGCTATGTTATACACATATAGTTTCTATATGGCTCTTGAACTTCGAATCACGTGTTATCAAAATAGATTTTGTCGCTTGGTTCTGTTTTGCTTGACAGTGTCCACTTAACTCGAATGTTCGAGAGCGTTCGCCACATCATCATTATTATTATTACTAGGAAGCTTCACGGCCCAACCCCCGCCGTCACTCGCTTCGCTCGTGCCGGCCTGCAGTATCCCCCCCCCCCATAATCTAGCGATACGGCTCTGGACGTCATAGTAATGTAAGTGTGTATTTTACCCTACATAAAGAAATTTCCATGGAAATTATATGAAAACAACACGGCCCTACACCATGCAGGAGCTCTTTCCTCCACCAAGAACCGCAACACCTTCCTGCCCCCTCCAAACTCCCTCCTCTGCCATGATATCCTGCCCAAAGGTAGGCTACCCCTGGAGAAATGTGCAATTAAGGGACCGGGTAGGCAACCCGCAATGTTTTTTTCTCTCTCTCCCAGAAGCAGTGGCTTTTACTGTTTAGTGTATAGAGAGCCCTCTCCCACCACAACTCCGCCTCGTCCTTCACCACGACCTTCCTCCCCTCAAGCTACCTCCTCCACCATGAACCCACCCCAAAGGGTAGGCTACTCCTGGTGAAATGAACAATTAAGGGGCAGGGTACAGGCAACCGGCAGCTGTTTTTTTTCTCCCGGAGGCAGTGGCGGCGGCATATTTTACTAAGCTTCCTCCTCCACCATGAACCCCCTCCCAAGGGTAGGCTACCCCTTGAGAAATGAGCAATTAAGGATCAGGATAGGCAACCCGCAGTGGGTTTTTTCTCCCGGAAGCGGTGGCAACGGTGGCGCCGACGGATTTTACTTTTTTAGTATATCCTCCCGCTCCAGGAGCTTCCACCTCCACCGAAAAGCTCCCCCCCCCCGGGGTAGGGTATCTTTGGTGAAACGTAAGATTAAGGTACAGGGGAGGCCACCAGGAATTTATCGCCACGAAGGGGAAGGAGAAGGTGGCTTTTACTGTTTAATATATAGAAAGCCCTCCCCCACCACAACTTCTCGTCCTTCACCGCGACCTTCCACCCTCCAAGCTCCCTCGTCCACCATGAACCCCCTCACAAGGGTAGGCTACCCCTGGAGAAATGAGCAATTAAGGGCAGGGTAGGCAACTCACAGTGGGTTCTTTGCTCCCGGAGGCGGCGGCAGCGTTGCCTTTTTTAAGGTTTCTCTGTACCCCCCCCCCCCCCATAAAACTTGCTAGCTGCGGTCTACATGTCCTGCCAAGCATATTATAATGAATCTTGATACTTAAAAATGTTTTTAATTAATCTTAACAGAATCTTTTAGCAAGTCCAAACTGAATATTATCAAGATAAGACAGGGTGTCTACCGGTCATCTAAGTCATCTATTTCGAAAAGAGGTCATTTAAAGTTACCTTTTTTCGCTGTACAGGGTTGCCATTTTTTGTCAAGAACGATTTTCCATAATTTTTCCAGGTTTTCCAGGTCTGCTTTTCTATTTTTCTATAATTTTTCGTGAGAGGAAAGAGTTATGGATTTTGGCAAGACTTTTTTTCATGATCATGATTATAAACCCGGTAAAAAAAAAGTACATGATTCTGATATTTTCCAGGGGGGGATGACTTTTCCAGGTTCTTCAGAAAATGACAACCCTGCGTGTAGATCATTGAACATAATTTTATTCTATTAAATAGTAGTTGGAGAGGGGGGGGGGACTGTCGAAATAACATAAGTTTATTGTGCAGACGTCAGCTAATGAGTAAACATTAAAGCAACAGAAAAGTAAGCGATCGGAGCGTGCAAACATTTTTTTGATGCTGCTTAAAAATTGGATAAATGTCATCAAAAGGCATTTTTTTTAGCTGATCAACTCTAGTAGACACCATGCAAGAGGAGTTATGAAGTCTGCGCGGTACAAATTTTTTAATGTGTTATAAAAAATTTCAAAATATGCAGTAGCTATTCATCAGCAGTAACTGAAGTTTAAAAAGACTGTAGGCCCTGGAATCTCCGACAGTATTACTGGTGATTCAACATCTATAGTAACTGGCCCTCTAACACTTTTTTTTTGCTATAGACTTTACGTACGAATTCAGCATGACACCAAAAACTATTTCGAAAAGGGAATATCATGTTGATAAATGAAATGACAGCAGTGGAAAGTTTCTTTTACGTCACTTCGTACATCTAATTTTCCATTCTGCGATTGTACAAGCAAGCCTGTGTCATGATCTAAATCAAAATTTGAAGTATATATTAATTACGTTACTTCGCAATTACAGTCGATTTTAATCCAATTAATAGAGACTACTTAACGTTATTTATATTCTGTCTACATCGCAGCTGTATCCTCTCGCCACTTGTACTCTGCGCCTCTGCCCAGAAAAAGCAGCCCCCGTACAACCTATCCGAAATTACAACGTTTCCGAGAAAATATAAGTTTTCCAAATATTTATTGAGAATCAGCCATTTTGGGGAAAAAAAAACAAAACGGTTAGGTACGAACGAAGTGTTGATTTTACCTGGTTTACGTGCAGACGTTGGAAAGGGAAAATATATGGAAATATGTAACACCTGAACAGATAGAAATGAATAATTGTAAAAGATACTATAGGTACCTATACCGTTCGCCCATTATCACCAGGGCGTATTGCCGCAGTTCTTGGTCGTCGTGTTCGTACAGTTACACTTTCAAATGTTTTAAACCGAATACAGTCGAGTGATTAACGTTCCTCCGGTCGCCTAGGAGCAGATAATTTTTTTATCATTTTACCAGTCGAGTAACTCCCGAATTGATAAAGTGTTCCGCACACATATGTCGTACATGTATGGTAATTTCTGCTGAAAGGTTAGTACCTCTTTCTCTTTAGTTGACGGTGTCCGTGCTTGGTGATTTTTCAAATTTTCCGCCGCCACTCGATCGCGATTTTTTTTTTTGTATTCTTCATTGCCTGCGCTATTCTCGTTTTCCTGCGAGTTAAAAAAGCAAAATTAGCTGACGCATGACGTGTCCAATTTACAATGAACGATCGGTAACCGGCTTAGTATGAATTTTTTCTCGATTCAAAAAGATTTCGAATATCCCGCATGATCTGGGTGCGTAAATATTTTAAGAATTTGATGAGTTTGCATAACTGTACGTGAAACAAGACTAAATTATTACTAACTTATAACCAGATGGGTACTTGACAAGATCTCCGAAGTTTACGAAATTCAGCATTTGTGCTAAAAATGCAGTGGTTGCCTTATAAAAACGTTGATCAGCAATTGGCAGGTAGTTTTCCTCGTGTACAGATAGGTGATAGGTATACAATTTTACTTTTATTTTGAACCGGCTAAAATGCATTGATATTTTCCATTCCTAAACATAAAAAATATAAATTACAAAATAGAATAAATATGGCAGTTCCGTTGGGTTATAGGATATATTGAACCTGAAAGTATTGCGATACCTATTATAGTTGGTGGTGTATATAAAAGTTAACCATATCCCCATATTGTTACAGAAGTTAACGTAATATAAAAAATAAATTTACCTGTAAGTATAGCACCGGTATTTTTCAATCTTTCTACTTCGCCAATGAAAAATATCGTTGAGTTGTTAACAATACTCATTAGTACTCTGCCATATATGTAAGAGAGTATATCACTGTAACAATCCCAAATCAAGAAAAAAAAAATTAAAGTCAAAACAGGAACAGGTATTCTTGAAACATTATACCTACTTATAAAGCTAATCAGAGCTAATATAGACGTAGGAACTACAAGTATGCGTTAATTTAGGCTTGGATACCGAATCAATATCGAAATACCAATATATTGGGTACACCAATGAATTTTCAAACAAAAATATCAATACCAAAAACTATTAAAACTAATACCATGAAGCCTTTTGATAACTTCTACAAGTCACCAACAGAAAGCCAAGGGCCAAATGTGGTCATCTAAAAGTCCTTCTGTGGCCACTTCTAAAATCAATCTGCTCTACAAAAATCATTAAGAGGGAATATACTATGTGTAAAAAATTAAGGATATGGCAACATATTCTCACACTTGATACTTCTTTAATATGATCTTTCTTGTGTACTAATAGTTCAAGTGGCCACATTTAGGGCTGTAGCCATATATTTCACCAATGCCGGAACCAATTCCTGATTCGGTATTCATGCCTGATGACTATATCTCGAAAAATTAGTAATTAGTACATAAAAATGAATACTGATTAATAGTGCGGCGCTCAAGGACCATATTGAAGGTGAACCGTGCATTTTGTGATACAAGTATGAGATTTGGTACACTTGTTTTCAAGACTTCATCTAACAACTCTAGAAATGGGGCACAGTTTCCACCCATTGCGGAGCTTTAACCCCCTAAAATTCGATTTTCTAACCATTATAAATTGAAATATTATTCAGGAGACTACCTATTTTAGAAGAAATGTTTTGAAATGAAAAGTAAAGTAGAAATTATTGAATGAAATTTCAATTATCAAAAATCAGAATCCTCATCCGAACTTTAACATTTTGGCCATCACACTTGCACAATTCTGTACATGATAAACCTCTCTTGGCACAGCTGCATTGGTCTCCACATTCCTTGCAGGAACACTTGGGCAGTTCGTTACAGCACTCTGCAGTAGTTGAAAGTGTTATCGGCGGCGTCCATCTCTTCTCCTCGGTTATGGTCCGACCCCAATCAGTTGGGCTGGGGAGAACTGGTTGTGCTTCGAGACAACGTCTCCAAATTGTACCACATCAGTTACCCAGTTACCCGCGAAAAAGTTACCCATTTGTTACCCTCAGATTACCCTTGTCTCCCTTTAGTTACCCGAGTAATTAGCGGGATACTACGCAATTAGTTATACCATCTAGTTACCCACGGCGGAAAAGTTAGGTTACCCTCAAATTACCCTTGTTCCCCTTTAATTACCCGGGTAACTTGTGGGATTTTGCGCATCGGGTTGGAATGCGGCTCTCTTCGTATGCAGTAACATTGCGTCACTTGTAGGGAGAATAGCCTCCAAGGATTTCCCCTTGAGCTGTTTCTCCTCAGTTCTTTCATGTGTGATACAATACTGGCAAGAGTGAGTCCCGCTAGTTGTCTGTAAGATTCGGTCGTATCACTGGAGGATTTACTTGCCATCATCGCTGCTCTCTTCCTATTGTAAAATGATACGAGACACCAGGACATGATATTTCACTTCTAAGGTTATCAAATCAGCCTCCGGGCTGATAATTTTCGACAAAAATTTTGAATATTTTAAATAAGTGTCCCTTTCTCCAATCCTCAAACTTTTGGTGGATTTATTCCGCAGCGGATTACTCCTAGTTGCACTAACATTTCAGAATAAGCATTTGTCCTGAACTAGTGGCGGGTTGACCTTTCTTGTCTTAATAGGAGACACTTATTCATTTTCACACGAAGAAGATACTCGTTCCTGTGCCATTCGGACTCTTCAAGATTAAACTGTGGAATCCGTTAACACACCACTACAAGCACACGCACATACGTTGATGTTATCAGAGTTAGGATAAGCTGCTGAGAGGAACGTTACATTACATTAAAAATTCAAATACTTATAGTTTTAAATTTTTAATGACGCTTGGATCATTTTTATGATCTCTAATTATTATAATGACGTTGTTCTATGTACACGTTCACTATTATTGACGCAGCGCTCAATAATGATAATTTTTATTGACCATGTGCAGCCTGCGTAAGTTGATCTGGTTTATATTGGTGTTCTTTTTCGACTCCACTGCGATCTTCAAGATTATTGCTGATTCCTACAAGACCGATCACTTGAATTAATACGAATTACCTAATTTACTGAACTTTCTCTTACAGTTATAACTCTGATAACAATAAGTTACTGATAACAAACTAGCGACACTAGCGCGCCACCGCCCTGAAGAGTCTGAATTGGATATCGGACGCTATTCAGCAAAAGAGAACCAACCAACACTTGTAAACAAAATGAGTTATTAGTAAATTAGTATCGTTGGAAAGAGGGCAAAAAGTAGAATTCCGATTCAAAAATGTGTACCTACTCACGCTGAAAAAGCTTATCAGTAAATACTATGAGTTTCTACATGGCTCTTGAACTTCGAATCACGTGTTCTCAAGAAGCGAATTTTGCTAATTGGTTCCCTTTTGCTGAATAGCGTCCAATTGTTAATCTATCTAAAGAGCACTTACGATAATAATTTTTATGCCAAACATCGCGGTGACTAATCAGAGTTCTGTGGATCCCATTGTCACAATTCAATTCGGCCCAATTTACATTGAATGGCAGTTGATCTATGTCATAGAATAATTGAAGATTTTTAGCCAGAGAAGAATATATATCTCTCTACTACATTGCTACGGGTATTTCGAGCTGGATCAATTAATGCTCCGTAAGTCCCACTGTAACATATACTCACTCACGACATACGCCAACATTACATGAAACTTATCAGGAACTAATTAAAAACAAAAGCGTGTAACTTTTAATGTGTCTAGGTATATTATTTTTAGCGGCCACGTAGGTATTTCTCAATCGGAACTCTTTCTTCTTATTGTAACCTGTCATGACAAAACCGACGTTAGTGCCATGAAATCGATCACCTAAACGGCGTTTACGCGTTAGATGATTTATTTCACGGCACTATAATGTATGTTTTATTGTGGTACATCACTTTTACATCCTCCTTCATTTATTCACTTGTTTAGGGTGCTCGCAATAATTCGAAAAAATATGCATAACTATCAAGTATCTATGCATCCGCATTTCACATAAAATTATAAGTGGTCTGTTGGACGATTGGATTGTCTAGGAAGCGCATGCACTAATCTTACTGAAGGTGGCACAAGAAACGAGTTTTGTTCTGAAACATTTCTTCTAAAAGTATCTTCCGAAGCGATATTTCGGAATACATATAGTGGTTAGAATATGTACAAGTAAATTTGCAATTTTGAAGGGGAAAAAACACAAATTTTCGAATGACGTTTTTGGATCATCTATCTAGCCAATAGTGGCATATTTATACATCATTTTGTAGAGAATTTGATGGAGAACAACTTTTATTTGTAACTTTTTTCTCTAAAGTTCCACTGTTAAGAGATATTTACAAAAAAAAAAAAAAAAAACGAATTTTAGGGGATCAAAACCCCCAAAAGGGGTCTCCGCAAGAAGTGGAAACCATGCCCCACATCTAGAATTGCTAGATAGAATCTTGAAATCGACTGTAACAAATTTCATAAACTTGTATCATAAAATACACGGTACTGGTCCTTAACCACCGCACCATAAGTACCTTTTGAACCAATGAGAAGTCTCTGACGAAAAACGGAATAAGGTATGCGTGTTAGTGAGACAGTGCAAAAACTCGCTATTATTAGGAGGTGGTAATAAGGTGTGCCGTTGAATTCAAAATGTTGAGACAAATTGCTCACAAAAAGCGATGATTCGTATCTCTAATTATGATATGCTCTTTCTTAATACCTCAGATATTATCAATACCTATCTCATTTGTGGCTGAAGGACTTGATCTTCCTCAACAGTGTAGGTACCTATACATAGGTATATCCATGCAGATTTAAAATGTTAGTAAAAGCGTAACTTTACGGCGATAGATGAGCAATTTGTAAGGTGAAAACATATAGAAAAACAGAGTAAGTGAATGTTGAAAACAAGAAGAGATACACTGGTTTGAGACATCCTCATATCTAAGTGAGACGAAGTAGGAGTACATGCAGTATTGCTACATTACCTATACTTCAACATTCGAGTCCTTAGAGGTATAATGGAAAAGAACATCAATGTACACGCGTATCTGTGAAGGTTATTATCTCTTTCAATCAACCATGCGCGGTTCAACAAAGCCTCTATTACTGCGATATGTGATCGTCTTACATTTAATTGTTTTTATATAGTTTAGATTATGTTAAAATCCTCAATTGTATAAGAACGTATTCACTGACCACTAGATAAAATTAACTCTTTTTGGCATTTGTGAACTGAGTTGCACAGATATTCACTCATGAGCCCAGTATACCCTCAGCAAAGGTGGATCCTGTTATTCAAAGTATATGAGTTGAGGAGTAGAAAATGGAAGTAAAAATAATCGCTATTTTTGATCACACGCACTGACATTGCAGACCAGAAAGAAACTGATAAAAAATGAAAATACTTTTCAAAGGTTTCCAGCTTTAGAGGTTCCAATTCACAATTAATGAACCGTCAACTGGGGTAATATTGGATATTAGTGGTAATATCGGCCACTCATGACTTGTTGTAGAAGCGCTAGTATCGCTATTAGTGAACAAGTCATGAGTGGCCGATATTATCACCGGTGTGTCCGATATTACCCCAGTAGACGGAAAATGAATGACATTCTTTCCTAAATTTCAGTTATTTGTGAACAATAATATTTATAGAGAAATTTTTTTCAATACTTCATCGCATATTTTTCTATTCACCTACTGAAATTTTATTCATTTTCCTCTTTCATAATCTATAATAACTTGAACAAAATAGCCGGTGACATTCATTGTAAGCCTCTTTAGACCTTTGGATGATATTCTTGTTGATTCATACATTGATATTTCCGCGTGGGATAAGGCGTTTACGTTCAGTTCTCAGAACATAATATTATCTGTTCTCAGATAGAGCACAATATTGATTTCTTATATGTAAATATCAATAAAAATCATTATATGAAATTACCATCCGAGGTCTACTCTGTCCAGTTTCTGCCTGCTGCGCAAACTGAAAATGAGATGCCAGCTTGATTTTATAAATAACATCTACAAGCAGAGTAACTACTCAAGAATTGCAAGTCGTTATTGATTTTATTACGGGAGAGACGGTGTACCTTGAGTACAATTTTTGTTTTTCAGCAATATCAGAGTCCCGTGACCTGCAAGGTTATTTTTGATGCGTTTTGAACAGCCTATAAGTTCCTTTATGACATATATTTCTTAGAATTTTCTGCACTGTATAATGATGGTATACAAGAATGATTTAAGGGGAACTGAAAAAACTGTATCAAGGTACAAGCACTGCATGTACCTTGATACACCTTGCTTGTACCTTGGAACACGCGTAGGGTGAAGGAAGAAAGTAGGATTACATCGATTACAAATGCATAATTCTATCAGATATGCTTTTCCGGCTACAAACTCATTCAGGTATAATCCACAGGTCACTCTGAAATTCTCATAACTCGTGTAAAAAAGTCAAGATCTAAACTAAATTTTCCTTGAAACTCAGGCTGCTACAAAATAGAACGATAAGACCATCTTCTAGCCTACTTCAACAGCTTGTACTAACGCTTCCACATCGAATTTTGGTCGTTTATTTTCACTTTGGCAGCGCAACATCTGTAAATTCACGCAAAAAAATGTGTCCCAAAGTACAAGCATTCAACTGTTCCAAGAAGCAGGTGTATTATTTCTGGTTATCAGTGAAATTTTCGAAAGTTCAAAACGGAAAAGCTACATGAGATTATATAGCCCATAACGTACCTTTTTTGATGTAGTGCTGCTTGATTCGCAATATTACAGGCTTCCACTTGATCACGCTTTTGAAAGAACATGAAAAACTCAGACTTTTCACACATAAAATCTCCAAATCAAAATCTCGCCTCGTGATAACAACTTCAAGGTACAAAAAGAATACACGCTACAGAGGAAGGTCTGACAGAGCGCATGCACACTTTTTTTTTAAAAAGCTGCTAGGTTCGCTAGTTACAAAAATTTTGCGTTGTACTCAAGGTACACGTCTCTCCCTTGATGATTCATATAATCATACCGATGTTCAAGTACATCTAAGAACAGATGATGTAGAGGTATTTTAAGAATTGCAGCTTGTTAGAGGAGGGGTGGGGGAGCAGAAGTCCGCACTTAGTGGTATTTCGATTCCAGTAGCTACAAAACTTGTTTTACGTGGACTTTTTTAATGAAAAATATTAATAAAACCTCTTATAAACTTGAAAAACACAGAGAGCGAATCGTTACTTGCAGTAGGTAAGAGACTAGCTTTCGACAATATGCGACAATATGAAGAATCGGACTACCCCACCTAATGGGGCAAAAGTCCTCATTGACTAGGGCAAGAGTCCTACAGAGAAGATTAAAGAAATTTATTACCAATTTTTCCACTTAATTTTATTTTCGGCAAAAGTCACGCATGCAGAAGCCAACGTTAGAATAATCAGTACAAGCTTGGTGGGCCCAACGTTTACAAGAATTACACTGAAGCCATACTTCCCGACTTTTTGAAAATGCTTTTTCACATAAAAAACAAAAGTCGTGTTTGTTCGGAATAGATTCTTGCGGTTTTTTCGGGAAAACGAGCTTCTCTGCGCTACTAATTTTCCAGCAGGCGCAGCTTCTTTCCTTGCAAACATGCAGCCAGGACCGGATTAAGGTCGTGAGCGCCACTGGGCACTCGCTTAGAAGCACCCCCCTTCAAGCCGTTGCTAAAATAATTACTTGCACTTTCCCCCCTCAAAAAATTTTCAACACACAAACGTTGGATTGCAGTATACTCGGAAATTCTTCAGCCCCCCAAAAATGTTCCGCCCTAGGCACAAGCTCTCTGCATTAATTCGGGCCTGCGTGCAGCATCCTTCTTGCCGGCCATTACGTTCTTCTTACCAATAACTTACATATTCTTCTTTTGAACGATAGTGTTCCTCTTTCCACCAACAGCGTTCTTATTCCCAGGGACATCGTTATTCTTCTCCTGCCTTTTTTTGCTTCCAGCTATTTTTTGAATGGGCTAGATGTGAGCACGGACGACCCGAGCGTTTCTTTCGATCTTTTCTTTTCCCCCAAATTCGTGTAATCAAGAAGTTAAAAGGGTTTATAAGCACAGAAACTATCGAGCACGGTTTCTAACAGATCAGAAGCGAAACATTGAGTGTAATACTTCTTCGGAAGGCCATCAATTCACGGTTATTCATATAGTGTGGGGTTGCACTGTTCATAATCTTTCTTCATTTCGTGTAGGTACCTATCATCGTTTAGAAAATTTGCAGGGAGGAAGTTCTCTTCCAGCTCCTCAATTCGAGATCTTGTTTTGAGGACTAACAGATACTTTTCTCTCTCAGACTGAAATCCAACAGAATCAAAATAATGTGTACAGGTATATAGAATTATAGATCCTGATTATTAATGATTAATCATGTTGAAGTGTAACATAAGCGAGATATTATTAAAAATGTCTTGAAAGGACACAAACACATGGTTTAACTAGATCCCTTTCTGAGGGGAATGTAAAATAGAAACACAGCTTCGATCATATACACTACTGGATGTTATAAATGTCTAACTATCAATAGTCATCAATATAAATGCTGACATTTACCCGAAACCCGAAAATCAGTAGGTATCAAAATACATACCTATCAGTATGCCACCCGTCTTGTCAATAAATAATATAAGACCGTCATAAAAAAAGTTAAACAACAGTTGACTATGCTAAGAGATACATACATATATAAGTACTTGATGTGCTAGACTATTCTAACCAACATACTTGACAGTTCTCAATGTACATCGATATGCTAAAAAAATTATCAATACTGATTTTCTTGATAGTTTTGACATCTCAACTAGATGGCCAACGGTATCAAAGAGCGGGCCATATTCCACAAGAAATTAGCATTACATTTAATCTCATACTGAAATCTGCACATGCGCGCGAGAGGCAGCATGAGTTATTTTACATTGGTTATTTGTTTCCCAGTACCTACATACTAATGAGCCTCACTGCTTTACAGCATTAAACCGTATGTAGGTACCTATGTGTATTTATAAAATTAATTCCAATGCTCATTTGTAGGTGATGATTAGATGCATTAGAAGGCCCCACTGGATATCCAGTCGTATATGATCGAAGACACACAGTCGCATTCAATTTAAACGACTACACTTTTCGGCGTTTTACGTAAGTATGTCCTGCTCATAAAAGCTACAACTTTACAAATAAATATGCCCAAAAACAAAATATCACTCTAGACGGATTCTTGAAAACCCCAAAACAGCCTTAAACTTTTTAAGAGCGAGAAGAGTAACAGTTTTCTGGCTCGTAGTTTTGTATAGCATGGCTCTGCGCCTTCTGCCCAAGATACATTAACCTTTTTGGGAAGGGAGTGTCATTCAGTATACTTTGAGGTGGAGCTCAGCCCCTTCTTTTCTATTTGCACTAATGACAGTGTATATACCTACATGTATGACAATCCTGCCTAATATACTTATTTTCATTTTCCTTATCTAATTAAGTTGTGCGCAGCAATATTGATGAAGAGAAAAGCGTCGCCTCTGTGTCTGTTTCGTTTTCTATCCCCGTTTCAAGAGTTCGTTACTAATAGAATTATTCGAAAATAAGTCTTTCCTCCTGCCTTTTTTCTTCTTTTTCTTTTTGTCTTGTGATTGTAATTTTCAGATCTTCGCCGTTATCCCTACATTTCCACATTCTTCTGTTCTGTAAAAGTGATGAAAAGATGTTCATTTTTGAAAACCTACACTTGATGTTCAATACATGAGATATCTGTTCAACATCTGTTTCTTGTTGTCATAATCACAAGCACGCTTAATGATCTCTGACACAATATGCCTTTGTCTGGGAGTTCTGTGGAGCTATGGCGACTGAATACATAGAATAATAATATATAAATATACGTTCATTATGTATCATCAGGACTGTGCTATATGGTTTAGAAGCAATATGTGGCATGTTCCTTCAAATTTAATGTATACCTAAATCATGAAATGATTGGGTTTACAGGTACCTACAGATTATTATTTTGGATATAATTCTTCAAAGTACTCATCACATACATCGTTATTAGTTACTTTAAATCATGTATACGTCTTAAATTTAGCACTTGACAGGCAAACATAGAATTTTACTCTATTTTTCTCATCCATACCTTTAATAATAATAAAAGTTACTCTATCATCAGTGTGCAATAAATCTCTTACAACAGAGAACTGTTCGGCGCAATAAGAGCTTACAATTGAAAGTAAAAATGCAGTTTTTATTAATGTTATTATCCGTTCACTTACATCTCAAAGACAAGAGGGGCTCCAAAAATCATGCCTTTAATAACATGGGAAGGGCAACACCAGTAATAGCAGTCTTATTATCATTGATGGTATTGAGGTTTAAACTTGCACTGGAGTGCGATGGAAAATCACATGTGCGGGTGAAAATGAATGAGTGATCACGTGTGAGGATGAAAAAACGAGTAAAACTTATTCTGCCAGTAGAACTGATTATAATTCAATTTTTTGGTGGTGATGCAGTAAAATTTAGGAGAAATTTTCTTTGAAAGTGAATTTCTAATCGACTTAATAATAGTTGAAGTTTGCTACACGCTTATGGTAAATCATACGCGATCACTCACACATATGCAGGGCTGCCAACACTTGAAACTCCAAGTTTGAATCCCAATGCAGTGTTCCAGCATACACATCTTTTTTAGAACGATATTAGCTACCCACTAAGGTACAATTATTTTGCATAGCACACTTCCAAAAAGAGCATCTAACCAACTGTTATACTCTAAACAGTATACATAGATACTTTTGTTGTTATTGAAAAGTTCCAATATTATAGGACTTGTGTTCACGTGTATCAAAAGTTGGTAGTTTTCTGAATAACTTGATGGAAAGGTACTAGGCCATACTCACAAAATTCTCCCTGATGAACAATCAATGGCGGGAATCATAATTTGAACCAATATAAGCGCAGCAAATGGGAGGGTAGCTTCCTCCCCACCATCAAAATCAGTTTACCCTTGAACAATTTTCAGTTTTCGAGGAAAGACGTGTATAAATATCGTCTTCCCCTTTTATGTATGGTACATCCACGTGATATTCTTAAAGTCGTAATTTCTAACTCGACTAAGCTCTGATTTGTAGTGTAATTAGTATCCCTCTTTTTACAACTGGCATGATATAGCAATAAATTTAGGGTAATTAACGTACTGATATATTCGTTCAGTTGGTATGGTAGACTAATAAAAATGAACGTCAGCTCCCTGCAATACAAATACAATTCGTGTGCTCGTAAGGATTTTGTAAACAATGGATTGTTATTACAAGCTAATAAATTAATGGTATAGACAATTAACTGAGGAAAAATAACCTACTTTGATCACACATACTGGCGATTATACAACTGTGTGACACATTGACATGGGTAGGCAGAATGCAGAAACCATCAATTGGAAACAGGGATAAGTTAATAAACAAGACATATTTAATCAATTCCATTCAGTGGCTATATTCCTCATATTTGTTGGAAAAATGTTATAACCGGGGCACGTTTTCAAATGCATTTGCAAGTTTTTCCTATTGATTATTTCAGCGCATATCCATATTACCTCTACGATTCACGAGATTTCAAGTAAAATGAGACTAACTTAGTTGCGCATATTTCTGCATATTTCAGGAAATATGCATATGTTCACATAAAATTTTACATTTCAGCGTATATGTGCGCATATTTGGCAATTTTTCTTATTTTTACAGGCCTAACAGCCTCCCCGACGTCTCTGAAGTAATACTCGAAAGAGCGGATTCCAGGACTCGGGTGGAGAGCAAATTAGAAACAGAGGTTGTCGGCGTAGCTCAGTAATTTTACTCTATTTTTGTTTCACCTGTTTTTCTGTGTACCTCCGACACTGCAAAGCTAAATAAGGTGGGTGATAGAGCAGCTCCTTTCAGTTTTATTTAGGTTACCGTAATCTGGATTAACTTCGGACTATTAATTTCAAAGCCTCTGTAACTCCTTAACATGTGGTACGAAGGTGGTTTGAAAGTAACTAAAAAATCTTGTCTTGACCTATAGTTTACCACTACATTGGTTAAGATCTGCTTAATTTTAATTTTGAACCCTCCAGAAGATAAAAAGTGACAACTAAAAATTATCCATTAAAGGGGTAACTTCGGACTTTTTTTTCTCTCTTCAAAGAATAATGTTTTGGTTTCCAAAAGTTCTGAAAACACTTTTTATGAACTTTAAATACAGAATCAATATTTATTTAAGTATAAAAAGTAATTTTTATTCATTAAATATACAATCATTCAGAAAAAATCAAATTATAAAAAAGAAAATCAGAATTTCAGCTATAAAAATGTTAAATTTTAAAATGTCAATTCAAAAAGAGGTACACTTTTTATACACTTCATTACCAACGTCGTGGTGACCTCTTCTGACATTTTTCAAACTTAATTTCATTACAACATCAGATAACACAAAATATCAAAAATACATCTGGGATATTTTTATACCTACAGAAATTTTTGTCACTTTTTCTACTTTTTCCCCGATAATTCAACTTCCATTCATTCTTTTGATCTCTCTTTCTCTCTTTTTTACCGACTTTTTTTTATTATTCAGAAAAATGTGCTGCATCTGACTACGAGAAAACGAAAATTTGATAACAAAATTTTTTGATGTTCCAAATAAAGTTTTTTGACTTTTTTTTTTCTTGGCTTTTTGTAGGTATGTGCGCCACGAAAATCATTTTAGTTTCTCTATATCGATTTTAACTGTACATAGCAGTGTAGCCACATGGGTTGGCATTAATTTCGTACCAAATCTGATGCAATACCCCTTCCCCTTCAATCTGAAGTTCATAGGAAATATTTTAAGTAAAGAAGTTGGATCGGTCCGAAGTTACCCCAGATTACGGTATTCATTTTTTGGGCTAGATATGTGTTTCATTCGATTAACTGGAAAAAATCCTGTACTTCGACACTCATGTTACCTCCTTTTGAAAAGGAATGTTTTTGCATATTTTGGAAATTTTGGACTTTTTTTTTTTTTAATATTTTTGAGGTTTTTAGCGCGTATTTCGCGACTTTTACCGCATAAAAAAACTTCTCCTACCTATGACTACTATCATAGCGGTGGATTGGGCTTGTTTCAGGAGAATATGCAGCATAAGCCCAAATAACATTATTTTTCCTTCGTTATCGTTTTCGTTATTTCATTATCATCATTTTTTTTGTTTTGTTTTGTCTTCGTTATTAATTTTGTTGGTCATTCGTTATCGTTTCGTTTTTCATTTGCCGGCCCTGTATTTTCCCCCTACATTTCTGTTTTTTTTTTGTTTTGTTTTGTTTATTTTTCTTTCATTTAAGTCTCGTTTGTTCTATTTCTCGTTCGTTTTTTTCCCTATTTCATTTATTTTTTCTTTGCTATCATTCCCTCTGTCGTAATTGGCCAACCGGCTGTGACAGAGGGAATTAAAATATACTCTATTATTATAACCGACCTCCAGTGGTGAGGGGGGGGGTTCATGGGAGCTGACAAGTTTTAAAATAATGTTAAGAATTCTTTCTTTCGAATATTTTTAGAGATATGTGCCTCTCGTCTCTAATACGAATTCGTAGACCGTGTTAAAGAACGGCATTTTTGACAAAGAGAAAGTCTTAAAAATAGGTGGTTATCGGTAAAAAATTGAGCTGACACCACTCAATAGAAAAATGTTCCTACAACACCTGCTATAAATGTCAAAATGTCAAGATGTAATCATTCGGAATTAAAGAGATACTTGCGCGAATTTTAAACAAAACCTGAAGATAGTTCATATGTTTTAGGGGAAAAGTCCTTTTTCTGGTAGCATAGGAAATAAATGTAACGTATTACTAATCGATATTATTCAAGAATACAACAAATATCAAATTAATAACCGAATCCAAACCTATTCTAGTTTTTAATTGCATCGTAGATTGGTGGAAAAATTTAAAAATTGATAATTACTCAAAAATCAGACATGCGAAACACGCACTCATTATCACATATAGATAAGCGAACTTATTTTTCGTTATATTTTCGTACTTGGACCAGATACGATTGAATAAAATATTATACAGATTGCTCATCGGCAATAAATTTTAAAAAAATAAATAAAAAAAAAGAAGAAGAAGAAGACATTTGACTCGAATTTTTTCTGTAATCGCGTTTCAGGAATTATTACTAAATGGTTGCAAGTAGGGAATTGCTCTCAACAGCATTGCTTGGAGAGAATTCAGATGATTTTCCCCATCACTTTATTTTAATTTGATATTTTTAGGAGTTATTTTACCGAGCGTCTAATTAATAATAACATGCCAGTGTACTGTGCACGTAATTTTTTTTTTTTTTTACAACACGACGTAGTATACACGTTAAACATCATGATAAATCGCGATTATTAACAAGTGACATTAGATTTCTTAGCAGTATATTAGATTACTTGAAAAGAAATATCTTTCAGATCCTACACGAAGTCCCCGACTACATCGCCCACCGAGGGGCATGTACCTCTGTCACCTTGCTCCATCTTCTTCTATCTTGTGCCACGTTTGCCCAGTTTGGGCCGGGAGATATCATCGAGCCACTTTATCGAGGGACGCCTCTTCCTTCTTTTTTGGTCTCTGGAGACCCAATTCGTAGCTGTGATGTTCCATTTATCCCCATTGCTACACATATGCCCGGCACATTAAATTTTTTTTTTTTTTGTGATATAATGTATATTGGTCCCGGTTCCAAATAAGCCTGGTCAGTCTAGCTCAAACGTAATACAAAGAAAAACCCAAAGAAGAGGGGAGGGACTCAACAAAAAAACTACGGTGGAGTGTTTGAACGTAAGGACCCTGAAAAACGCGGAAACCTGGCTGAACTGGAGGAAGCAATTGAGGATGGCAAAATCGACATTTTGGGCCTTGTTGAGATAAGAAGGGAAGGGGATACCATACTGGAAACAAAAGAATGGAATCTGGAATCTGTTCTGTTAGATAGGTCAGGGGGCAAAAAGGAGTGGGAATTTTAATTTAAGAAGAATGGAAATTTTTTTTTTGTTAGAATTTCGAGGCGAAACTGATAGAATAGCAAGTATGAAGATCAAATTATTATCTCAGCATCAAACGATTACCATCCTTCAGGCGTACGCCCCCATTTCAGTCTCTAGTGAAGAGGAAATTGATGATTTCTACCAAACTCTTTTGGAAACACGTAACACCCAGAAAAACGAAAAACAGAATGATACACCAGTTACAGAAGACTTCAACAGTCACATTGGAAGTAGGATACATGAAAAAGAACACAGAATGGGACCTTACGATTATGGAGTTCGAAATAAAATAGGCGAAAGGATATTGAATTCTGTCAAAATAATAATTTACAAGTCATTAACTCATTTTATAAAAGAAAAAAAGAAAAGCAAGATGTGGACTTGGTTATCCCCGAACAGAGGGAGCACAAAACTCAGATAGACTATATTCTGGCCCCGACATATACTCGAAAAAAAATCGCAACTATTCGGTAGATGCAAAATTTAAATACCATTAGGATCATAAATTAATTAGGAGCGAATTACAGGTAGATAGGGAGAGAAGCCTCGGAAACCAGCCATAATAACCACACAATCGTTTAAAATAGACTGTGTGGAGGCGTACCAAGGGGTAATTTGTAGGCTGCTGAAGAGAGCAAGGCTGAGAATCCAAGTAAAGATAACGTAGATCGTATAATTAATGTTATCTCTAGCGCAATATACGAAGCCGCAAGATTGGCAGGCCTGAGCTTAACTCTAAAGGAGGCTAATAACACAAACAAAAACAATTCTGTTAAGGACTTCATCAAAAAAAGACACTGTCTGAACAAGAAAAAATATTGATTAAAAAAATGAAAAAATAGTTGAACATATACTATGTAAATTAGTAAAAAAGGAATTTCGCTCGCGGAGGTATGAGAAACACCAACAATTAATTGAAGAAATTTTAAACGGGCAAAAAGTATTTAAAAAATGTGGAAAAGCCTATCACCGGGGAGAAAATGGACTTTCATATTTGGTCAACCAGAAAGGGGAAAGTATTTGACAGGAACGGAATCAATGAGGTAGCCACAGTCTTTGACTCGCAACTATATGAGGATAAAAGCAAGAAGCTGATAGACGAGGAAGAATATCTAACCCAAGAGGAAGTTCCGCATTTTCTGGAGCATGAGGTAGAAGCAATAGCTAAAAAATTGAAAAAAGAGAAGGCGTCAGGCGCTGATAAAATCAGCAACGAACATGTAACATTTGGGGTAAAAACCTTAGTAAAATACCTCACTTAACTTTTCAATATGATCCTAGAAATAGGACGGATACCATCAGAGTGGAAAAAATCAGACATAATTTTATTACATAAAAAAGGAGATAAGCGCAACATCAAAAATTATAGACCAATAAGCCTTAGTTCGGTTCTCTCAAAAATCTTTTCAAAACTGATTGAAACAGGAATAAATGAAAAACTGAATGAGAATCAACATAAAGAACAAGCTGGTTTCCGAAGGGGGTTCTCGACCATAGATCAACTGTATACTTTAAAACAACTAATGCAAAAAGCAGAGGAATACCAATCTGAATTGCACCTAGCGTTTATGGATTATGAGAAAGCCTTTGATTCGCTCAAGCACGATTTTATAATCAAAACTATAGGTAATCAAGGCATTACGGAAAAACTTGTCTCAGCGATAAAATATATATACAGCGGATTGGAGGCTAAAATAGTCAGCCCCGTAGCCATGGGGGAAAGCTGGGGCTGAGTCCCTTCTAAAGGAATCTTGAGCCCCCCTAAGCAAAGATACCACCATTTAAAAAAATCATCATTACACTGAACGAGAAAGAAAGAAGGGATGAAGAGAGATGTCGGTCTCGGCCAAGGTGAATAAAGGAAGTGGGCTCCTCCAGTAGGCGCAACAACATTGATGACGTCACTGGAGTAGGACTGCCTTTGACTTATATATGGGAAATACGCTTTTTTCGATCTTTGCTCATAATTTTGATGCCCCTCAACATATTTTTCTATTATAATTAACTACCGTTTCAAAAAAAAAAAAAAAAAACCCTCTACAACAAAAATATAATCCCATTACTTTGTTATGAAGTGAACTTCGGCACGGGTGTGACGGGAAGAATTGTTGCGGGTTGTCTACCCAAGTGAGCCCGCCTCCCTTCAATCACTTTGGGTCTTGGCCCCCCAAAAGGTTCATAGAGCCCCATCTACAGATAAACTCAGGCTACAGGACTGAAAATAGTTCCGGAGCGACCAGGGCGGTGTGAAGCAGGGCGATCCCTTATCTCTGATTCTATTCAGCTCAGCTCTGAAGGAAGTTATGAGAAAAATGGACTGGGAAACGAAGGGAATGCTCGTAAATGGACGAAGATTAAGGAACATGAAATTCGCTGATGATATTGCCCTGGTGGCGGCTCCGGAAACGAGCTGAAGGATATGTCGGAAGAACTGAGCGAAAGGGGAGAGGAAGCGGGTATGAAAATTAAAATAGGAAAAACAAAAATTCTGTCGAACAAACGGAGGGATCCTATGGAATAGAGCCGGTGGAGGGAATTAAATACTTGGGGCTGACGATAACATTTAACAAAACACAAAAATTTAGCGGACATAATAGCCAACTCGTGGAAAAAATTTTGGTCTCTAAAAAAAAAAAAAGAATTTAAGGAAACTTTTCATTGAAACAAAAAGGACAAATTTTGAACAGTTGCGTCTTTCCCGCCCTATCGTACGGTTGTCAGACCTGGTCGCTTACTAAAATTGAAGATAAAAAAATCGTCATTCACCGAAACAGTTTGGAAAGGGCAATCCTTGGGATAAAGAGGAAAGACAAGATTAATTTATCTAAAATTAAAAAGAAGTTAAAACACGACATTAACTTCCTCCATGCTATAAGGAGACTGAAGTGGGACTGGGCTGGACACGTGGTGAGAATGGACAAACAGGTGGGCAAAAATAATCTCAGACTGGTTTTTGAAAGAGGAGAAGGAAAAAATGAAATAAAGAACCAGGTGGAGGGATGAGCTTGATAGAATGTTCCAGCACAGACCATCACAGGGGGGATGGGAGCGTCTGAGAGGGGCCTTTGCCCAACAGGGGCCCACTTAACCTATTCTACATAGATATAAGTTGAGTATAAATAAAGGTCGTTTTAATTTGATTTGAATTTATATCGATCAGTCCAGACCTCCTCACAATTTTAATTTTATTAATTTTATATTTCAGTCTGATGCCCAGGATACTACGAATCATGGAGAACTACGCCACCTCCAGCCTTTCTTTTCAGATTAAGTAGCAAGGCCCAGGTTTAGCGTCATATGTTAGCATTGGTAACACAACACTATTCCGAATTAGTTTTTGTACTGAATTTTTCTTTAAAGATATGCTTATTTGCCCTCAATTCCAAGAGTTAGTAATTCTGAGATTTCACACAGAAAGTGAACATTAAAATTTTGTAAAATCAACTATTAATATTATATTGCAACATATTAGGTCATTCCAAGTGCATCTCTTCATTTTTGTTTTATTCCGGTCACAATGTCCACTATCCGAGAATATTCTACCTTAGGTGTTTGCTCAGTGCAGTTTCAAAATGTCAAAAATATAAACGCTTTTACACTGAGAACAGAGATAACGATCTTCTAAACAAGGGGTCTCCAAACTACGGCCCGCGGGGAAATTGTTAGGTAATAAAATATTAGGAATTTTGAAAATGTATTCCCAGTTTAGAAATTTCAACGTCAGCTACAGGTGAAATACTAGTCTACGTGTCGCCCTTTCTGTTTTCTAACCCCCTTTACCTAGCATCAAATCCAAATCAGCTGTTGACAGGCAGCGGTGATTTTTTTCCTTCAAACCCCCCGGATTGCTGGCCCGCCAGGCTTTCTACAGTTTTCAATATGGCCCTTGGGCAAAAAAAAAAAAATTGGAGACCCCTGTTTTAAACCTTCGAAAATCGTAACTGAACTTCTGCAATAGGTACATTTCCCTATTTTTCTGACACCGATAACCTAGGTACCATTCCGAAATATATTATAATTATCTACGTGTCAGTTCGTTACAAGTTTGTTCTATTGTTTTAACGAAAACGGTCTACTCTAAATCAAAGGAGTTTGCATCAAGCGTATACTTAGGTAAGGAAAAGCAGTTGACACCCGATTTCCCACCGCCAGTCTGGGTTGGTAGAAACTGAGCATGCGATTGTTCTGAACCACTTCCTCGTCATGTAATGGCATCGAGCTTGCGCATATATTAAAATTGTCATTGACAGTTCGAAAAACACAAGATAAACAGGCTTTTTTCGAAAGATGTCACACCGACAACGTGCGGCGGAATCTGCCGCACATTTAAATTTGTCGAGCTCGAAAATGTCAATTCCCGTTAACGATGGAAGAAGGCATCAGTACGGAGCAGTTCGATACTGAATATATTTAGCCATAGATCGCACGTAACAGTAACAGGATGAAAATATTGTATGCTCGGCAATAACGCCGATAAAAAAAAAGTTATCGAGGTAATTTTGGGGCTCGCTGGTGGCACTTTTAGATAACACGTTATCAGTAAAACTGCAAAATTTAGAAACGTATCTGGTTACCGTCATACTGGTAGTGACATACGGTTAGGAAACTTTGTAATGCCAAATCCGAACATACTTATCAAGTATAGTCTACTTAACTTATTATTCAGGAACTTTGTAATGCAAAATCAGAGCATACTTATCACGTAGTTTACTTATATTATACGTTTTTCTAAGGTGTCGAAAAATTAGCTCCTTGTTCCAAAGTGTTCCCCATGATTACAACATCCCTTCCTGTCAAGATACTTTTAGTAGAGTATGGAAATATTCTATGATGTGGCCCCCCACACTATGCCATATTGATGATGACGACGATAAGGTTATCAGTCGTACAACCGGTTTGATGCAACTCTCCATTTCTCCCTATCTTGTGCAAGTTCTTTCATTTCGTAATAACACTTACATTTGACATCTTTGATTCTGTTGAACATACAAGAATCTTTGCCGACGTACCCAATTCTTTCCTACCACCCTTCTGTCTAGTAGCAGTGATATTATTCTTGGGTGCCTCAAGTTATGCCCTCTTAGTTTATCTCTCCTCCTCTTCAGACAATTCCAAATATCCATTTTACCTCCTACTCATCTGTTAAGTACTTCCTTATTTCTTTACCATATCCGTCCATTTGATACTAAGTATCCGCGTATAGCACTACATCTCAAAAGCTTCGATCCTTCTCTTCTCTGGTTTTCCAATAATATACCATATTAACATCAGGGTAAATATTTCATCTTAGAGCAGACTAAATGAAGGACTTGGCGCAAGAAGTGGATAAGCCTAAATCAATTTTTCTAATGAACTAACTCTGCTAACGGAGTTTACGCAGAATGCTAATTAACTTAGCCTTTCTCAGTAAAATAATCAATCGACTTAACAATTTCGTGCACTGAATTTGGCAAAGTCGCTAGTTTTTCCACTTTATAAATCAGGGCTGCGATTTGGTTGCTTTGGCAGCTTTTTCTGTAACACTTGAAATTATGTTATCTCAACGGATCTTTACAAGTCATACAATTTCTTGTCAAATGAGCCCTACTTGAAAAAGCAACTCCGGGCAACTTTTGGATATGAGGGCAACTTTCAGTAATTTAGAGCAAATTCGAGCAATTTCTCATATTTTCTTATGATTTTCAAGTTTTTATAGAAAAAGCGAATGTCGATACAAGTATGAGAGATCATCTTCATCTATGGCAAAGTGCAACACTGCAACGGGCTATACAGCCAGAAATCGCTCCCTCTCGCAAGTAATTTTGATTTAATCAATGGCGGATTTATCATTCGGCTATCCTGGGCTGCAGCCCATGACGGCAACATTTTTGGGGCGGCCACTTTGGACAGGATACAAGAAAACTAAAGAGAAAATGGAGAAAAGAAAGAAAAGATGAGAAGAAAAAGTCTGAAAAAATATTAACGCGAATCGATGTATCATGCCTTGTTAGTTGTGCATGCAAATGCTGTTGAATGGAGAGGCCTAAACATGTGAAGAAATTTGGATGGATGTGAAGGGCGGCAAAAAAAAACAAAAAAAAAACAGGGTGGCGGTTAGCATAAATCCGCCACTGTTTGTAATTCTTTTTTGAATGAATGACAGAGAAGAACCTTGGTAAGAAATTGACACATCGCACCATTCAAGAGCGTTCTGTCGTCTCTGTACAATGTCACCCATATTGAAAAAGCAACTTTGGAGCAACTTTTGGGTTTGGAGGGCAAATTTTAAACAAAACCTGTGGATAGGATAAGAGCAACAAAGGTAACAAATTGCATACAAAAATCAAGATAGAAACAGAAAATAAAAACATATATAACCCAAATCTAGAAAAACTGCTATCAGATAACAACCAAAAAGAAATTATAGATGTTAATGAACTAAATGATTACCTCAAGGCAAGCATACAAAAAGCGACAAAATTGACCACATCAAACAAAATAGTCGGGAAGCTTCCTGAGTCCGGTCTGCCCATAGAAATTACCAATTTAATAAAAAATCGAGAAAAACTAAAATTTAAAAAGAACAAAACAGAAAGAGAAAGAATAGAGTTGAATCTGATCTGTAAATTAGTCAGGACAAAAATTAGACAATACAATACTGAAAAAAACAATAAAATTATTGAAGGGATACTCGACTCGACAAATAGTACAAAGAAAATTAGGAGGTGTTTGTCAATTGGTTCACATTTAACCGCCTACCTAATGGACGACAAAAATCAAAAAATCTACTCAAGGCTAAAAATAAACGAAATGGCTACAAACTACTATGAGAAGCGTTATGAAAACCAGGAATCAGAACAACCGACTGCGTCCACAGAAGCTTTGGAAGTCGACGATAACATAGTCTTCTTATTAGAAGAAATTGAACATGTAATCAAGAATCTTAAAAACAACAAAGCCTTGGGAGGTGATGGATTATCTAATGAACAAATAAAATATGGTGGGGGTTCTTTAGCAAACCGATTGACGGCACTCTTCAATTTAATTCTAAAAGAACAAAAAATACCTACGGAATGGGGCAAGTCGGATATAATTCTTTTACATAAAAAAGGCGACAGGCACAGATTGACTAACTACAGACCTATCAACCTAGGATCGACAATCTGAAGTCTAACTGGTGGCGGCGTTAGAGGCGTCGCAGGTCTTGGCTATTGTCAAATAACTGGATGGCGTCTAGGTTTGGGTGACTATGCAACCTTTGCATATATCTGATTGATCTGAGTCGAATGGTTTCCTCCACAGTCTCAATTTTGAGGTTGATCTTCACCGAACTTATCACACTTAGAATGAATCGAATTTTACAGGACCAACAACCAAGGGAACAGGCCGGATTCAGGAAAAACTTCTCAACTACCGATCACCTGTTTTCGATAAACCAACTGATAGAAAAATGTTCTGAATACCAAATAGACCTCCATCTCGCCTTTGTCGACTACTCAAAAGCTTTCGATTCCCTAAACCACAGCTTTATGCTATATGCATTAAATAACCAAAGGATCCCAGAGGTTTATGTTAAAATTATAGAAAACATATATACTAACCTAAAAGCCAGAATAAAAACGGATATAGAGGGGGAATATTTTGATATAAAAAAAGGGGTAAAACAGGGGGACCCACTCTCACCGATAATCTTTAACTGTGCGTTGGAAGAGACATTCAGAAACTTAAAATGGGAAAATAAGGGGATTAAAATTGACGGGAAATACCTAAATAACCTAAGATTTGCGGATGACGTGATAATAATAGCAAAAAGCTTGGAAGAACTTTCGGGAATGATCAATGAACTGAACGAAATAGGCAAGACAGCAGGATTACAAATAAATATGGAAAAAACAAAAATAATGTCTACAAATCAAAATCTAAAAATCGAAATCGAAGAAAAAGAAATAGAAAGGGTGTTAGAAACAGTATATTTAGGCCAAATGATATCTTTTGAAAAACGCATAGTTAAGGAGATCGATAGGAGAGTCGCCTTGGCGTGGAAAAAGTTCTGGTCGTTAAAAAATATATGAGGGGTCCTTTTAAGATCGAACAAAAAAGCAGAATATTTAACAGCTGTGTGGTTCCAGTCCTAACTTACGGCTCGCAAACTTGGGCTCTAACAAAAAAATAAAGTAACCTAATCGACACTACACAAAACTCAATGGAAAGATCAATTCTGGGAATAAGAAAATCGGGTAGGGTCAGAATACAAATCTTAATAAAATCAAAAATGAGAGGAAATTTAAACATGAACCAAGTGGCAAAAAGAAAAAAATGGGACTGGGCTGGACACATCGCAAGACTTCAGGATAACCGATGAAGCTACAAAATTTCGAATTGGTTTTTGAAGGAAGGGAGGAAAAAGGGTGGACAGAAGACAAGATGGAGGGACGAAATTTCAAAATTCTTGCAAAATGAACATTACGAAAGGGTAGCCAGGGACAGACTGGAGTGGCTTAGATTGAGAGAGGCCTTTGCCCAAAATATGGGCTGTATATAACTATATATTAATATCAATTAAGTTTTGTTTTGAACAATAAAGGCTTTGATTGATTGATTGTCTTCTCTGTACAATGTCACCCATATTGAAAAAGCAACTTTTGAGCAACTTTTGGGTTTGGAGGGCAAATTTTTAACAAAACCTGTGGATAGGATAAGAGCAACAAAGTTGCGCAACTTCAGCTACTTTTTAGGACAATAAAATCACAGCCCTGTATTATAATTCATTCATTTTGCAACATCCCGTAGCCAGGGGGAGCGGCGCAGTCATTTGCCCCCCCCCCTCCCCGAGAAAATCCAAAACTTTTTTACTTTCTAATTACCTCAGTAAGATTAGGGATTACTATACATTTTTTGAAACTTTATTTTGGTATCACTGATTCCTTTCTCGTTCATATTCCGCAGCACGTAGGGATTCCAAAAATATGCTTTTGCATGTTTCTTTCTTTTGAAGCACATAGGGAACATCCATGTTATTTTTAGAATTTCAAGAAGGATGAGCCACACTTGATCGAGCAGATTTTGGCATATTTTGAGTATAAAAGGATGTTTTGGCATATTTTTTGCTTTTTAGAGCAGATCTAAGAATATTTGGCCAATTTCCACCAGTTTTGTGAAATATATTTCCATATTTTTTCAATATTGCACTATTTTTGTCTTCTAAGAAGATAAAACTGCAACAACTCAAGGTGTCTACAAGAATGGAAAAATATAAATTCCTGACTTTTTCCAAACTTTTTTTTTTCTCTTCTTTAAACCTTTTCAGTATAGACAGTATATACTTATGTTTATACTACTAGACGCTATGGTTAGAATGAACTGAAATTTGAAGTTGATTTTTGGGTGAAAGCATTAGGAAGGTGTTCACAGATATACCTTATAAACAAACAAAGCGATGAACTAAGTTATGATTATATTTTTTCAAGTGTTTCATTCTGTAAAACTTTACCAATGAGATGAAAAATTCCAAACTTCTTAAAAATATTGCTAAATTTCCTGACTATTTACAAACTTCCTGACCTACTTTTCAAATTCCTGACTTTTTCCAAACTTTCCAAATTTTCCAAACCTGTAGACACCTTGCAACTGCAACTTTTATACAAACCAAAAAAATTTTTCCGCAAAGTTTTACGCCTACGTAGAACATTGTCAAACGTATTCAGTGTTCGCCTGCGAAAAAAGACTTTTTGCACGATTACTTTAAAACCTTTTTCTTTTGTATATCTGTCATCGCTCGATTTCCCTTTCAAAATGATACCCAGCATATTATCAATTTAATAGGGACGCGAGTGAAAATTAAGAACTTGATTTTTGAAAAAAGATCACTGACCGGATTCCAGCGACAATAAACACTCGCATCTTCCTACCCAGGCTTGGGCTAGACAGGCGATTTACATAAAACCGTACATTCGAGCATGATTATTCACCCTGCATTGGCAAAGCAGCAGAATCTTAACTTGGTCAGGAAATGTATGTAATCTCACCTTACCCATTTTTTACCCGGATCTCATGTTGGGCTGAATTTATCATCGATTTTTTTTTTTCAATTTTCTTACCTCTCTGTGGGTGTAACGATTGAACTTATACTTCTAAGTACCTCAACATGAAATATACTCTGAAATACAAGTATTTTAAAGCGGATCTCAGGTTGTCCCTTTTTCATCCGGATCTCACCTTGGTCAAAAAACCTGTTTATGCGTACGTACATATATGCACTTATGTAATTGATTTCGACAGAATTTCAAAACATAATTTGCCCTTTCCACAATATCATTTGCCCCCTCGAGAATCGTAGTCTGGCAACGGGCCTGTTTTGCAAGCTGAACCAATGTTCCTAACGAAATGCGATAGCTTCCAGAGGTATGCCGTCTGCATAACATCTGCGAGACACTGACGTTCTACAGTCGACATTTCTGAAATATTAATACATTATCTGTAATGTACGCATGTGCTTCCCACCATACATAATCGGCATACTACAGTACAATTTTCATTATTCTCTTATAGCATTCACACGTTGAAATTTCATCTGGTGTCTGAAAGCGAGAACTCAATAGATGTGTATCGGCCGCGTTATCGCGCCGTATAACAAATGTCCGAGCATGAACTCTTTCCAGCCCAGTCGAGGGGCAGACACACGCCACGTTCTGCTACATTTCCCCGAGATTTCATAGTTATAATTGCTCGACGATTTAGAGCACTTTTAGGCGCCTTAGTCAAAAGCCAATTCCATATCGTAGAGCTCAACTGCCACATAAGCCATATTGAAAGAGTCCATGATCTTCTTAAAGGGTAACCAACTAATAGCAAATCACTGAAGTAGATCGATTTTCCACTATTACATCAAACTGTGAAATGCTGTAGATAGCAACGGCGGCCCCAGAGGATGGGCATCGACCCCGGTTGGCCCTCACCACATAAAAATAATCTAATGAAATTGCTACATATAAGGGTACACGAATGCGAGTCTGTTACAAACGTTAAGGGTAGGTGGTTCGGCTATACAGCCTAGCCTGATATACTCGTCCCTATTACAATAAAATTCTTGGGGTGCCACTGGTAGATATAGTGATACAATAGAACAGTACTAACACTGATGCACACTACCCCGGCCTATCGTAGTATTATGAAACAATTTGCTAGTTACAACTTTTGTTTCCATTAATGATGGGGGTATCCCTATTTCATAATATAGGGTATATGGAAGCCGTCAGTTTGGTAAATATGGAGGGTGCGGAACAACCTCAGATCAACATGTACCTAGTCAAGTCGGTTACGGCGTGTGACATTTACGATTATAATAGAGGAGCTTAGTTCCAAACTGCCCCTAATCCAAAAAAACCGAAATTGACATTATGACGCGATTTGTCCGAGGAAGTCGATAGCTATCAAATGCAGTTTTCCGGAGCTTGTTTTATGGGCATACTAATCCGCCATTTTTGTGCTGACCTTTTTCCGTTGACTAGAGAACGCCTTGTGGGCGAGCGTTCGCTAGTCCACGGAAAAATCAGCACAAAAATGGCGAATTACTTAACCTGTGAAAATCATTATAAGAATCGCAAAACTGAGAAAAAACAAGACATTTTACCACTTTACAAGAGTAAAGAGTTGCGCCAAACTGCCCTTAGTCCGCGACTCTCTCCACTTCATACTTTCATATCTTGGGATAGGTAAAAGTTACAACGACGTCAGTTTTGTCAGTGTTGCCACAATATACTTCAACTTGCGATTCGTGTTAACAAACTCGAATTTACTCAACATGTTCCAGGGTGGGAATGTTTTTTTCGATTTTCTCAAAATCTCTTTTTTTTTTTTGACTAAGGACAGTTTGGAACTGAGCTCCTCCGCGATAGTGCTGCTATCTCAACAGATCCCGGGCTGTGCGAATCCAAAGCAGAATCAAAATTAAAATTAAATTCGGAAATTACTTTCTCCCAGAGCGAAAATCGTAGTTCCTTTCTCTAGGAAATTGAGAGAAATTATCCCTTTCTGTTTCTCAAAGGAGAGGTTTTCGATAATAGTTGAAAATTAGACTTATTCTTACACTGACGTTTCGAGGTGATGGAGTGACAGACCATGCTAATCCAAAATGTTCCTTGATCGACTTTCAACTATAGGTATCTGCACTCTCCTCATATACCTCCATTATATTATCTGTTCTTTTCTTCTTCTTTTTTTCCCCTTTCTTTCTTTCTTTCTTTCTGTTCTTTACATAGTACACAGCATACATCATTCTTCATCAGAGTTCATGATTGTAGGCTACATGAAGAGGTTGGAATTAAAGCCGACACTTGCCATTTTACTTCAAGGGCACCAATAGGCAAAATACTGTACACTGGTGCAGGAATATCTCTTGCTGCGCCTGTGAATGTGGAGTATGTAATACACACTGCACATTCACAGGCGCAAAAAGAGATTCCTGCACCCAGTATTTTGACTATTAGCGCACTTAGAGTAGAATGGCCAGTATTAGTATTGATTCTACAGTCTTCATTTATGTAACCATGTTCAATTTTTAACTTCAGCAGTAGTCTATCCCTACCTACTCAATACTGAGTTCAACTGCTATGGTTACCAATAAGTTGACACTTTCATCTATACTGCCACTACCAAAACTATATGTACGCTTATGAGAAGGCAGACTTCCACTAAAACTAACTCAGACTAATAAACCTGTCCATAAGATGCAGTAGTGTAGCAGCCTAGTGTTCGAGGGGGTCTGTGTTAGAATGCTGAAATTAGAAAAGCAACTACTTAACGAAGTCGCAAAGTGCGGAGCAGGTCCCCTTTACACCCCCTTAGGAATACCACTAATGAGGTTCAATTTTTAATGTAAAAAGTACCTGGTAGTCTCTTCTATACGAGGTGTGAAATCTACAAGGATCTTCAAAATCAAAGTTGTTAAAATGAGTCAAAATGAGTAGTCCATTTCCAGAACTCTGAATCTGCCAAAAAATTGCAAACTGCGATTTTGATTGGATCAGAATGATCATGTACAACGCTACCTCGTGTGTGTGGTGGGGGGGGGCATCAACATAGTTGACAATCCTGCAAAATAAGAGTACAACTGTGAAAAATGCCTCCCGTTCCAAAACTCAAAATCTTCCACAATCGTCCGGTTCCAAATCTCAGTATATCTGCGTTTAGTTTCTCTGCACACGTTTTTGAGTAATTATCAACGAATGACAGTCAGTTTACTGATCTGTCTGTATTGTCTCTCTTTTCTTTCTGTACTAAGAACCAAGCCTTCAGCTAAGTGTCCAATCCATTATCCATTACCAGGAGAGAAAGAAAAACGGATTTTAAAACCGTAATACTTATTACTCCCTCTCTGTATGTAACATGAAAATCAAAGGAAAATTACCCCGAGGAAACATCGTAAATTTATGTACAGAAATCCGCGCCTCCATTTTCTCCTCAGCCGAATTTCAAGATCTAGAATTTGCGAGCGAAGATCTCATTGTAATTCCAATTATATTCCCATGCGAAATCATTATCGTTCCTTGACCACTTTTTGTTATCATCTAGTTAATTTTATATATGCAACACATGTAGCACCTTTATACTATTGCCAACTATACAACTGAAGGCGTAGAAGTGGCTACTAAACGCGCGTGGGCCTTACCAACGGTTGTGAGTCATTCTCCAAAAAGTGGGCATTTTGGGCCTCAAATTTTGTCCTCTTTTCTTCTTTTGCTTTTCAGTCGCTTATTTCTATGTATCGTTTTATTCACTTCAATGTCAAAATCTCAATTTAGCCCACATGTTGACGCAACTCATAAACATGTAAGATATTTCTTATAACAACTGCGATAAGACAGAGGAATGAAGTTATGCCGATAAAAATACCGTAATCTTATTATTATGCTAATGAAGCGTTTAAGTAATATATTTTATTGGAAAATATTTTTTTTATAATTGAAAGATTCATGAATGGAAAAGCTAGAGCTTCAATATTGTTTTCTTACGCTTAATTGCCTCCTCCGGGGAAAAAATGTTGAAAGACCGGTCCTACAGTTTTTCCAGGATACTGTTCCAAAACTCTGTATCTGCGAAATCTTCATTTATTTATTACCGGGCGGTGGGGATTTGTTTTACAAGAGAAACTTTATGATTGGCTTCCCAACATCACTGTCAACTGGATACAAAAAACAGAGTTGGCAACAGTATATTTCACGTAACAACATTATTTTGCGTTTACTCATCAACACTTCTAGCAGATATATAGAGTTCAGGGAATGGACGACTCAAATATACAGAAATAAGATATTCTATTCAAATACACTGGGCAACCAATGCCGGAAACTCCATTTAAAATACATTGAGCGATCTAGCGGCAGGAATTGTTACTAGGTATGATGATATTTCACATTGTGCTCACCAGTAGTCACAACGTATGTAGACCCCACACCCATTTTATCCAAAAATCAATGTCAATTTTTGTGAGAATGACACTGATTTTTGGATAAAATGGGCGAGGGGTCTATGTACGTTATAACTTTTCTCACCAACACTAAACAGAACGAAAACACGCCCAATGAATGAAATACATATGTAATACCTAAATCCCTGCCACCAGGATTTTCAAAACACCAAAGTTTCCAGTAGATATTGGTATTTGCTAGTCCAATGTATTTGCTCTGTTCTATTCTTCATGAAAACTACTCGCTACCTGTTGGGTTTCTTTTTCATACATTGAAAGTATACCTAATCCTTTTCTTTTTTCGGGAACGTGTTCCAGGAACTTGATCAGCTCCGCAAATCGCTTCAGCAGGACTATATTTCCTCTTCGTCCTCACTGTTGATCAATTCAGCTCAAATGACAATCACTCAATGCACACTTCAGTGTTTGTATACGGTTACTAAATATAGAACTTACACCCCCCCCCCAAGGGCGGTAATTAGTTACACCACTATTATATATATATATATTTTTTGTCCTGCAGGCAACAACGTCGCACACGATTTTTGAGCACACACGACCAGCTGACACGATACCCTTTGGTTGTCTTGGGAACCAGGATTAGCTCCGGCGAAAACCTCTATTTCGTGAGCAAATCGCAGTGGTAAGCTTTCACGATGATGGCTCGTCAACCAGAAATCATTGTAAGTCGCCTGTTTCCTTGAGCCCAGTGAACAAATTAAAATTGCTGGATATTTGTTCGTTCGGCTCGAGTTAAAAGGTTGGCTTTTCTCTTCGAATGATTACCGGAGGATATCAGAAAAATTGCGGAATCTAGAAATACTTCAACAGGAAGGTTGACTTGAAGACGTGTTCGCGGTTCCCTGCTCGCGATTCGACTTGTTTTCATCTGCAGTAAGCTTTGTTACCTAGGTGATTTATGTGACGCAGAACGCACCGTCAGTTTGAATATGGACGTTGCTACGAAAACATTCGACCAGGTTCGGCGGGAATTCGAGGCTTTGGAATTCGAATTGGAGGTTAAAATTAAAGAAACGTGAGTAATATATACCTGACTGAAATTCCAATTATATAGTCCGTTGAGTATTTTAAAATTAGATTTGTGTAACCTTAATCAGCTCTGTACGACTCGTTCTGCTTATGCTTAGGTGTCCTATGGTTTGAATATGTTCCTTATCTTATAAGAGCAAATTTATGATAGAATTATTGATTACCTGTACATTGGCATAAGACAACTGCTGCTGTTTTCTCCTCAAGTTGAGTGGAAGTCTCTGAAGCAAATTTTACAATATAAACCTGCATGTTGAACAAAAATGTTAAAATGTTTATCACACCTAACAGTGGCCATTGATTGGAAACGAGCTTCTGAGCGCTTAACTTAGAATGAAAAGAAAACAAAGGCAAAACATTTACCGATGATCCCCTTAGTTTTTGCTATCTGCATTGACGTTATTTTGTACAGTCGCACCACTTGAGATAATATTGATCACTTCATTGTGTGCATCCGCATGTGTCCTTGATGAACGAAACGTCTGACCTTTGCACTGATAACAGAAAGATTTAGAAACACTGTACATTAGATGAACAAATATTTCAACCATTGCAAAACATATTACGCAGGGCTGCTTAGCCAAACCGAAGTTTTTAGCCATTAGCCGATTAATTTTAGCCCAAAATTAGCTAGCCATTGGCCAGCTAATGAAATCATGTTTGCAATTAGCTTAGCCATTAGCCATTGGAATTTGACTTGCCAACTGTTAATTTTTTTTTTTTTGAAAACAAGAAAAAAGAGTCAATGTAACTTTGTAACGTTTATATAAGCTGCAACCCTCAGCGGCCTCAGCCTCAGGTACCTCACACCCTCACTGCCTCAGTCCTCACGATAGTCACGGTTACAAACTTACAGTTCACAGACGTTTTCACAGACTTTTACTCTTCTGTACTTCTCAGTATTCACTTCTTCAGCGTTCAGGTTCAAGCTCCAATATTAAGATTCTAAGGTTGATAATACTTGATAGGTATTGATAATAGTACAGCTTAATTCAGCAATAATTCTTCATTTAAAGTTACAGCTAAGAATTTTACCAATTTTTCTTTATTAATGCGATTAGCCGGGCATTTGCATTTTATTTGAACAGAGCTTTAAAAAACCTATAATGACGTTTTTAGCCGTTAGCTAGCCAATGAGACCACGTTAGCCGTTAGCTGTTAGCGAAGCCAATTGTTTGGAAACGTTAGCTGTTAGCTAAGTTTTTAGCCCTTCCAATTGGCTAAGCAGCCCTTCATACTAGTGATAATTCACTTTACATATTCATTGCGACCAGGGATGCAAAGTCAATCGTTTTCGGCTTAAAACTTAGCTTAAACTTTTTATTCAATCGAGTTTCTTAAGCTGACTTAAGGCAATGATTTTTTCCATTTGAACAACTACTTAAGTCAATCCCATTGGCTTAATTTCGTGTTACTTCATCCGTTTGAACGACTACTTAAGCCAAGATTGGGACCCGTCATGTATCTAGACCTTTCTCAAGCTGGTATCACATAAAATTTTCCGTGTTGCCGCACGCTACATTTTTTTTAAATTTACATTCATGGGACAGCACAGTCCACTTCTGACAGAAATTGTGATATTAATTCGCAATTGTCATTAATTTCAATTACCTACATTAATGAATTCTACAAATCTTCAATGTTAACTTCACTTATAACATATATGTAGAAAAAGTCAAACATAAAAATATGATAATGCAGCATAGAAGACAAAATTTCTATGCTTCAAGGATTCTGATTTTCACCTCAGTACTCAATGACCACAAATACCTATAAGACATGAATTACCGAGCAATAGATGTATGAATCTTTTAAGCTAGTGAATATTAATATACATCAAACAGTAGCCGAGTAATAACCTTATCAGTATCAGTAATAGCTTACCTCACAGTTACCTTGATATAACCTGCTTCTTTCTAGCAAAAGAAGTTAAAAACAAAAAAACACAAAAAAAACAACAGAAAAACAGTGTTTCATTGATTGAACTTAATGAAAAATGAACTCCGAAGGACTGCTGAAGTAATACAAAGTACAATAACAGAATCCAGAAAAGTTATACTTTGAATTTACAAAGGATATAGGTACTTATGCTGTAAAATGTGGTGAATAGGATCAAGATGATACTATAGGTATTTGAAGTTCGTCCAACTCAGAATCTGATTGAATGTCTTCGCTCGAGAGTGAACCCGTGAATTTGTAATAAGTTTGCGAATTTCGTCGGTGCGTACACACACTAAACAGTAACGGCGCGGCGCGCAGATATTTCATAATAAGGGTTGATAACAGCTATTTCATTTATTTTTTCTTAATTTTTCGAAAGTAAAATAGATTGAAGTGAAATAAGATGGTTCAATGAGAACGATCGCCAAACGTCGGACTCATACAAAGAAAATGATAACGTGCGCCTTGAACGGCTTTAGTGTGAATAGTCCCCCCTCCTCACACCCACCATAACGTAGTCAAATTTGCAAACTTATTAGGGAAAGACTACAGTTTTTTCATTCTGAAAAATAACACTGTCTGTGCTATCGTACAAGTAATTTTAGTTTTTGACTTTTTGTTTTGGTAACCATTAAGCCACTGTATTATATTATAGTTTTGTAGCAGACTATTTTTATTTCTATCATCATCAGCAATATGCAGTGTTCTGTGTTCCTCAAACAGTTTCAGAATTTTAAAATTTTATTAAGAACCCTCAGACTACATAACTGTTCACCATCCTTGAATGTATGACTACACATACGATTAAAAATGTCCTCAGAAAAGGACCCAATCATAAATGTTTATCAGGTTCTTTTCTATAACATTGTAAGAAGAAGAATTTCACTTTCAAGTTGGACGGCAGCTTTCTGCGTCTCCATTTTATTATCAAATAATATAATTCCTTTGGTATGCTTGTATTTATTATTTTTGTACAATTCTTTATTATTATTATTATTATTTTATTATTATTTTTTAACTTCAACTGTATGATGTTACTGTGACAAATTGCTGAACCATCTGTAAACAATGTATCGTGTATCCTCTTCTAGAATACACTATAGAGGAGAGGGGAGAGTGTTGTACCTTAGACAGTGTTGTACCTCAGGACATTGCAGATATCAGCTCTTTGGAATGGGCGATAGTCGATAGTTTTTCATTATTATTTATCGATAATATCTATATATTATAGTTGTAAGTCAAAACAATCTTCAGTTATTTGATGGTATGTAGTATATCAGTAGTTTTTGAAAAACTGTCAATAGTATCGAATGTTTTTGATAATTCTTTTGAATGTGATCATTATCATTAGAATATTTGCACTCATAGGCGGCAACTTTGTGGGTGCTCCGGGGCTCGAGCACCCCTTGGGATTTTTTGAGCACCCCTTGGGAAATTCCTTTTAAAAAAATTCGCAAGGAAAAATTTTTTGCCTAATTCCCCACCCCCTCCCCTCTAAATTCACGTTATAAAATTTTGTTCGAGCACCCCTTGGAAAAATTGTAAGTTGCCGCCGTTGTTTGCACTTTCTATAATTGATTTATTGATGATTGTTAGATGTATTTTCTTAGTACCTATAATAGTCCTTTAGTTAGTAGGTGCCTAGTTCATGCAATTATTGATGTGATTCTGGTTACTTGGTTACTATATACATGGATATGGCACAGTGAAAGTCGATAATTCAGGGAATTATTAACATTAACTAGGTATTGTGTACATTAACTAGTGATTATCGATAATCGCTAACAACACGTAGTGAAAGTTGAAAAAATATTTCTCGCGTCGTCGAAAAGGTAAGAAAGAAAGATTTGGTCATTATTTGTATAGGGTAAATCGTCCACTTTTGGCTAGCGCACCATCTTTGGCCAGGTTTCTCATAAATTTTCAAAGCGAATAAGGACTAGGTAACACTGGGAATGTGATTTTTGCACTATGAAATCAGTGAAAACTGCCGTGTGTACGGTGTGTGGTATTTTCAAGTTTACGTTACCCATTATTCTTTTTAAAAAGATTGATCTGTGGCGGACTTTAAAACTTCATCAGTGATTTCTTATTAAAACTCTAAAGAATCCAGCAATTGGAAAGTTCGTCATACAAACACTTCAAGGCGGTAATTGCACTAGGAGTATTAGTAACAGATTTCGATTTTAAAAATTGGTTTTTACTCTGTTTTTCATTAATTAAGAGGCATGGCCAAGTGAGGATCTCGAATTTAATGATTTCACCATCTTTGGCCAGCAACCTGTCCAAAGATGGGTACAGTGCTAATCCATTATTGGCCACCCTTTGTTATGAATAAGTCTCATAAAATTCGCAGATTCTTCGTCATGTCACTACTAAAGTGTCGTACAAAAAAGAAGAAGAAAAACATACCAATAATTTTTTAAGCAATTTACGAATGAGAAATGACGCACCAAAAATGTAAGATTTGTTTTTATGAATAGGTAATATGAGTATAAAATGCGACTTATTATGTTTGTAGCACTATTTTTTCGGGATGTAATGCTATACCTACCTATAATGTATTGAAACCGGGGAAACTCATGAATCTGATATTGTCTGATAATAAATTATCAACTTTTACTACAAGCTGTTAGCGATTATCGATAATCGCTAGTTAATGTACACAATACCTAGTTAATGTTCATAAAAATATTTAAATTATCAACCTTTTAACTGCCTCTCATAGGTATTATCGATAATGACTAGTGATTATCGATATAATACCTAATTATCGACTTTCACGGTAACAGATACATACCTATATGCTTTCTGAATTTAGAACTTGAATAACAGTTCATTTTAGATCTTTCTAAAAGTTTTTGGGCATTTAAATATCACTAAATTTCAATGTAATTTATTCTGGCAGGTAATTATCATTTATTCCCTGGTTACGCTTAGGTTCATTTCTGCATTTACTCATTTGCAAACTTCATGGAAATACAAAAAGAGAAAAAAAAAAAAAAAACAACAAAAAACAGTCATCTCATGTACTTTCGGTAGCCACGATTCTTAAGAGGAGGGGGAGGTTCACTAAGAGCTCACCACAGACACCCATGCAACTTACGAATTTTTTCTAACAAGGAGAGAGAAAGGTAGTGAAATTTATTTGAAAGGAACTTTTTTCAGAGTGTTTGGATTCCGAAGATTTTTATTGAAGCTTTGTACTCTGAAATCCATCCTTTTCTAAAAACGTGCCACTCACTCAAGCATATGTACAGGGACGTACCGAAGAGTTGCCCCTGTAGGGGTAAGAATTGTGAAAGTCCCAACTGACTCAACTCAGAATTCCCAAGTATCAAAGCAGAAAAAAAAAAAAAAAACCTTTTGACTTGTTGGGTTTCCCAACTTCTCAACTCAATTTCCAGAGCTATCAAAGCAAAAAAAAAAACCTTTCAACATTTTCTTAACTCGCCTGCCTGAAATGGTAAATTTTCCCACCCCTGTAGATCGGTACGTCCCTCTGCATATGTACGCGTGTGTTTGTAAAAATTAGCCTACAACTCTATTTTACTTTATCTATTGGAACTCGGATTCAAGATCAAGAAACAAATAATATTACAATACAAAATGAGGTGAGGTCTGGTTGGCCGAGTGAATAGCGCGTTGGTCTCAGAATCCGGAGGTCCCGGTTTCGAGCCCAAGTAGCAACTCGCCAGAATTTTCGACCTTGGCCGGTTTTTCGGCCAGAAGGGAAGAGGGCTAAGACAGCCCTAACAGCCTCCCCGACGTCTCTGAAGAAATGCTCGAAAGGGCGGATTCCAGGACTCGGGTGGAGAGCAAATTAGAAAAAAACCCGTTCGGCAACCTGTCGCTACTACACACGTTTGTCTGGCGTAAATGACACCGTAACTAATTAAAATTTCAAAAAAGTTTTTATAAGTTTAAAATTATTTTTAATTACTAAGATTTTAGTTTTAAAAAATTTATTATTATTTTCATCTTAAATATTAATTTAATACTATATTTTCATCTTAAATATTAATATAATACTATTTTTTTAATAATATTTTTATTAATAACAATTAATTATTTTTATGAATCAATATTGAAATAATTAATATCATCACAATTATTATGGTGACAATGAATACAAAATGAGGTACCTGCTATTTTTTCTTCAGGTTTTTAAATATTTTCTTTTGACATAAAAAAAAAAAAGTTGAAAACATTGCCGGAAGGGGAACTCACATACGGGCCTGACCTTGAAACAGAGCTCCGAAGTTTAAACCATTCATCAAGAATATCATGTTTTGATTCTCGACAGACAGATTCTTAAAGAAACCATATCGTGGTACACTCGTGAGGGTGCATCATGGTATTAGCGAGTGGTCAAAAACCCAAGATTTTGGTTAAAGGGATTCTCATGAGTATTTTATGCAACTAGATAGGTGTTTTCTGTTTTTCATGAACTACATAATATATAAGTACGATAAAATGTACATCTATAATGTATAACTGATACAAAATTGATTTTCCAGTTTCATTTCCTGTTCATCACGAGATACGACACCGATGCTGTACCTTTTGGGACAAAAAAGTTAGTCAACTAAAAATGCATCTCTAGCCTTTGCGTTCAAGTTTTACCGAATGCAACAAGTGACCAAGGAATTTGATCAGGAATAATTGGAATATCTATAAGAATAATTATTCGAATTGAATTGCTAAATATTAATAATAACTTTAATAATAATTCAATTTATTATTCTATAATTACTATTCATGCTTTTATCATAATTTTTTTAAATAATAATACCTATTATTATTGGAAGATTTCCACTGCATTTCAATTAAATCAAATTCAATTTCATTGAAAAATGTCCCAAGAAACAACAGTACAAACTCTCCCCAATTAATAGTACCTTACTATGAATAACAAGCTGTACTTATTTATTTTAAAATGTGTATGAAATCGTTATTCGGTATCTAATTCAAAAATTCTTCTGTCTCAGTCAGTGAATAAAAATGAGTAACTTTTTAGAACTGTGGTCTTCATCGAATCAGTCAAGTGTTCCCATTTCCAATATTTGGTGAGAGATACGTCTGCAGGTTTTTGGTTTACACAGATGGAAAAGTACAATAGTTCGGTATGTTACAGGTTGGAAAAAATACGGAAAGTTTCCTGTAAAACATATGACGATCAGATTATACACAAAGAATGGGAAGAAGAAAACAGAGCTTTTTTACAGAGAAACAGACAGTTTCTTAAGGTATGAATTTTGACTTTTATTAGCTAGAGGAGAAGATGCATGTGTATCCCATTTTTTTGTTTTTGAGCAAGAGCTCATAATTGAGTACCTATCGTATTCTCGATTAATTCTACGTGAAAAGGAATGGTGTACCGTTTACCCGTTTTCATGAAACAGTCGATCATTGCTCATACTCCCCTGAGCTGGTGATACAGATTCCTATACCCACCATATAAGTATTACCGGCAAAAAATGTGCCCTTCTTTAAAGTAGAATAATCGAAAAATCCAGTCATATGAAACATTAGGGAAATTATTTGCTCGGGTTAGAGTTCAAAACTCCTGGTACAGAGTAGAAATAAAAAAATAAATTTTTGTTTCATCGGGCCGAGGGAAAAGTTACTTCTTCCTTTAAGAATTTTGAGAGTTTAAAATATAACACTCCATTATTTTTCATAATTGAAGACCGGCATTCCAAAAGGTGCTTTGTCCAAAATCATGAAAAATGAGTTACGAGCGCCATCTGTTAGGGAACGTAGTCCTCCACATATGTTCATCACCAGAATACGAAAAAATGCTCTCTCTATGCGTAAATCAATGTTCGAAGAAGAGGGTCGGGAAAAGCGTCGTTCCAAAAAGTACTTTGTCCAGTTTTATCACCGGCTCTCGTTACATACTCATCAATTTCGGCCGAAAACAATTTTTTAGCATTTTCATCATCTTGGTGTCATTCCAAAAAGTACTTAGTCCATCGTTTTTCATACTGTTTGCTGCATAACGTAGGATTACTTCGACGGTTAGAAAGTGTGTGAACGACGTCTTATTCAGGAAGGTTCAGTGTTGCCAACCATAAAAAAAGTTTGCGAAAAAGGTAATCCCTAGGCAGCGGACGCAGTTTTTATTGATTTCTCAGAAATGTAAATTTTGGACAAAGCACGTTTTGGAATGCCGGTCTTCAATTCAGATACTTGAGGATCAGCTGTAACGCAAGACGAGCAAAACATCTCTTGATGTCTAAAGCCATTTTGATATTTTTTCTCAATCACAGCATATGGAAAGATAATGAATTAATTGAAGTGAACACACAGCCGGTTTTGTTTTTTACTTTTATTTTATACATATTTAGCGAGGCATTTATCACCTATAAGCCATGGCCTCGGTACACCTTAAGGTTAGTTATACATTATTTAATACGTGTTGGGTACAGGGGGGAAGAGGATTTCAAAAGGATAATCTCCTCCTCCGACCATCCTAAATGATTTTTTTTTTTTCAACAAAATTCTTCTAAAAATTCAAGAATGTTTAACTTACTCGCTTTGCTCATAAATGAGTTTTTCATTTCACGTTTTGGAGGTTAACGATTTGAAATCCATCCCATAGGGGAATCCTCTCTAGCACCCGACCTAGAGTACAGCACCTGGAAACACCGGAGTACTGACATCCGCCATTTTGAGTCGCTTAGTGCTTGATGATTCACAATTCGATACGCAGAACGTTCCGCGTAGTGAATTGTGATCGTCGGGCACCAAGCGACTCAAAATGGCGGATGTCACTGTATTCGAGTGTTTCCAGGTGCTCTACCGAGAGATGAATGAGGAGGTTTGGATGCACGGGATACAAATCCCCATATCGGTACCTCGGTGCAGGTTTCATTCATTTGTAGAAGCCCGATGAATATCCCGCCAGTTACCCGGGTAGTTAAAGGGAAACCATGGGTAACTGACGGGTTTCTAGGTAATCTGAGGGTAACTAAGGGTTGCAAATGGGTAACTTTTCCGCGGGTACCTAGAGGGTAACTATGATTGCCGCGCATCGGGAGAGCAGGGGTGTGTATGGGGCAGCTCTATGTGGATGTTAGCAGTCAAGTGTGCATCACAAATGGAATGAGGAGATTTACAGTAGGCGCCGGTTAATCCGGACACTTTCGGCAGAGGGTTTTTGTCCGGATTAACCGGCGTCCGGATTAACCATTTTTCTTATAGCAAAATAAATAAGAAATCTGATCGTCGTTTCAGCAAATCCCACAATGTAGACTTCGCGATTCCCAATATAGAAGCAGCATCTTGTTTTGAAACACTGTCGGGAAGCTGATCGTATTTTAACAAAATCGATTTTCTTTGCTCAACTGTCAAATCAGTTCGTTTTCTAAGCGCCATTTCACAACACGGTACAGCATTCACGAAAAGACTAGAAATAAATCCGAGAGAGGTAGAAATTAATTGTACCGGAGAATATTCTTATCTCTTTTGACCAGTTTTGACTTGATTTTATGTCCGGATTAAACGATTTTTTTCCGTATTAAAAGGCAAAAAGTACATGGGAAAATGCAATTCGATCGGGGAATATTCAATTTGTCCGTATTAACCGGAAATCCGGAGTATCCTGCGTCGGATTAACCGGCGCCTACTGTATATGAGTGAGTACAGTGGGTGGAAATCCCCATATGGGTGTCTCGGTGCGGGTATCATTCTTTTGTAGAAGATTAGGTGTGTACGGGACAGGGGACGTCTGAATCTGTGTGTATGTTAGCAATCAAGTTAGTATCATAAGTGATTTCTATAACTGTGTTGTGCGATGGACCATGCAAATTGTGTTTTAGCCCCAGAGCCATTATTACTTATAAAAATTAATTTGCTGTTGAATAAAGCGTAGTTAATTATTTTTATAGGATTTGGAATTTACGAAAGCCAAACTACGATCGCGATATTATTATCAACCAGCAACGAACTACTTCAACAGTCAACTGAAGAAATACGAAAACCATGTTGAAAGCAAATCTGATGTAATGAAAGACGAGCCTCAATAAAATGTGTTCAAGTGAATTCGGGTTGTTCAGTTTTACCAGATTCAATTTAATTTTTGGAGAAATGAAAAGTAAACAGCTGGAAATAAATATGCCTTCAGTAGGTCCAATAATCTTCTGAAAGTCAATTTTGTTCATTGAGAATCCGATTTCATAATTGACAAAAATTTGTAAAATTGAAACACGAAAAAAAATTTAAAACTTCCTGGGTTTTGTTAACTGAGACACCATTTTGCCAGATTTTCTAACTCATGAAAGTGTGTAGAAGAGGTACTCTCCTCTTTCATACTTCCCTGTTCAGTTTAGATAACTATTTATAACTCAGCTTGGCCGTATTTTAAAATTTGAAACCTTTAAGGCAAGACCTAGGGTACCTCTTGGTCACCCCCTCCCCCACACACACTCACCTCGCGGCGGCCATCATCAACCAAAACTAGAAAATTGAGACTCATTACAATAAATAGTGGATTAGTGGATTTATTTCTAGTTGTGCCACCTTCAAAATACTCTACTCTTGTGCAAGAAATCACACATCGTCAGCTTACGTAATTATAAAACCTTCTAAGTACCATTATGAAAATTTTATAAGGGAGACAAAAAACATTCAGGAGGGCCATTGAATTCAAATGCTACACATTTTTTTCATTCATTCTCAAAAAATGTTAAAATCGTTTTATAATGTTTTGGCTACTATCATGGGGTGCCGTAGAGTCACTTCTATCTCAATCAACAAAAAAAGTCATTTTGCCAAAATTGGGACTTGGATGTTCTTACAATTAAGCTGACGACATCTTCCATTTTGTAGAAACCTTCTTTTCACTCACGTCATTGCACCATTTAAAATAACGAGAAACCCAACAAATTCTGGAATACACCTTGGAGAGGCATTCCTCTGGTCAATGATGCGATACTTGAAAGGGTAGTTTCCGAGGCCAGGGGCGCGGTGTCTGGGGAGCCACTTTGGCATGCGTGCATCGCCATACGTTCCTTCAAACATGCTTTTGAGAGGGGTATTGGGGATGCTCCTTCTAGACATATTTGGAAATAAGCAAAATTGTCTGTAATGGGAAAGAGCAAGCGAAACTGGTGAGGCAGCACTCCGCAACCTTTGAAGAGCGAAAACATTCTTTAAAAACAGTTTTCCGCATTCAACATTTTCTTCCAGTTGAGAAAATGAACATTTCGTGGTTAGAAAAATTGAACGCCCCCCTCCTCTACTTGAATACTGCGGTGAGTCTCTGACATTTGACAAATTCACACACTCTTTAATAGAAAATTTTAGAAAGGCTATAGCGAGGTAAAATAGGTGAATCGGCCTAAGTCAACTTTTTTAAATTTTTCTTCAGGCCTCTATTTGCAGTGATAAAAAAATTTCACAGCCCATCGTTACAATCCTACCTCCCTCGCTCCCTTCAGAGGGGTGTCGCCTCGAAATATATGATTTTCACCCTTCCAGCTCCATCTTGGGTATTTCTTGCTCGAATGGTACGAAATTTGGAAACTAGGTGAAGGCTCCCAGTATACATAAACCTAAAATCTTTTTTCTATCTTTTCTGACATTCAAAATTGATTTTAAAACTTTCAAAATGGTGCCCTCGCTGCCATTTTTGAGGCGGCAAAGAAATTTTAATTTGCAAATATTTTTCTTTGCGTATTCCCCGCCTTTATGCCAATTTTCAGCATTTTTCGAGTGGTGGCACATACCTAAACGCTCAAAAAACTATTTGTTTTTTCATTTTTTTTTTCACTGATTTTTGCTCATGAAGCTGAAAACCCAGACTCGGTACCAATTTGTATAACACATTATGCTAAACGACATTGTAATTGTTTGTGAACTATGCTAATGAACATGACAAAAGGAAGAAAAAATGACAAAATAATTTTGTCAAGACGTAACAAAACCATGAAAAAACAGAGTGGGGAAACTTATGACATAAAAAAAGATGAAATGCTCCCTCTGACAAAATGACGAAACCAGATTTTATCTACTTTTTGAAAATCTTTCAGGCAAGTGTCATTCTTACAGTTGTTTATGGTTGATGGGCTCCTGGCAAATCCTTAAGTAAATTACATGTTAAACTTTAAAGCACATAGGACACGAGTTAATACTATAGAGAAAAGAAAACCTGAAAATTGGGTAGGATTACTGTCATATACGGTAAGGGAAAACTTGAGATGGTGTCCTGTTCAAAATTCGATTTTGTTTTTCAATCAGGATAATAATTAATATAATAATAGGTCATATTATTATAAACTTAATTAATAATTTTAGTTATATTTTAATTTATATAATAATTGAATTATTCATTATTTGTATTCAATCTTATGTATTTTTCATTTTAAATTTATTAAACTTATTTAATTCAAATTATGAAAATTAACAATTCTTTTTATTTAATTAAAAATTCTTCCTACACCTCGACACCGAGAACCAAATTCAGCGATGTTCGAAACCTATAAATTTATGTGCGTAATGATTTTTTCGTATTTTTCTGCGAGTCCCTTCATTAAAGCAAGGCTGTTGTTAGTAAGTTTTTTTGGTAGTGGTGGTGGGGGAGGGAAGTAGGCAACAAAATTCTGACTAAAACATAAGAAATTTCAGTTCACCTCCGAAAAACATTTCTCACTTCCCAATTTTGCTGACTGGCTAATAAACTTGGCCGACAGCCGACTCTTCAAATAAGATTATTTTTCGATTGGAAATCGATACTAATCTGTCGAAGAACATACAGTCCAAGTTTCAGCAAATTCTGTGGCGGAAGTGTCCCTGTGCACGGTTTTCGTCTCTCCTGTAAACTCGTGTTTTTATATCTTCTTAGTTATAATTCTACGTTCTTCAATTATTATCATTAAAGAGAAAAAAATTTTCTGCTCAAGGCTGTAAAAAAAAAAAATGTCTGACAGAATTGCCGTCAATTAAGAGTATCTTTATTTTCAAAAATTCGCTTCCATTTTTACTGTCAATTCTTTCCATGCGCACCTATAGATGTACAGATACAGACTAGAAAACAGATGTCGTATACTGAAAAGACCAAGCCTGTATCTAACCGCTTGTGTGTGCCAGGGCACGAGTCATAAAGGTACAACACACAATTTTTTCTAACTTTTAGCTGTTTCTATCTATGATTATTATCATTATTATTATTACTTTTTTTTTTGTGAGAATGTGCTAACCAGGGTGGCATGCTTGCCAGCCCTGGCATTATAGCTACGGGCCTGGAATAGGCGATTCTAAACTTCATTAATGGGAAGCAATACTATTCGAATACACCCAGGGAACTTAATTTCACCAGTATTGTACTTCCTACGCGCGGCACGAAATCTCAAAAACCTAATCAACAACGCATTTAGAATATTATACAAATCGCTAATCAAAATTTTGTTTCCCACTGAATGAAGTTATCAGTGCGAAGGGAACCTTTGATCTCGCAGGAGGCAGAAAGACAATACGAAGACGACTCTGAAGAAAAATAACAAGATCAAAGGTCCTGTGTGACTTGTACGCGGATTTATCAACAACCAGTTTAGATACGGCGACAATTGTACTATACGCGATTTTCAATTCAGTCGAGAATTTTGCATCAATCAGTTGTTTGTAGTTTTGGAGAACGAAAGTTGGTTGGACCAGTTCGCGTTCTAGTTGTTAGTTGATGTGGTGCTGAGTTATACGACTATTCCATTGAACGAAGACTCGAGTGCTGCCTTATTTAAACCGATTCAGGTAAGATCTGTCAACTACTTTTTTTTTCGTGAAAGAACAAGGCCGTTCTTATAATGATTCCCTTTAATTTGGCAAAATGTTGGCAATATTTTCGACCTCATACAGCGAGCAGGTTTGAAGACTTCAAAAGGAGGGAAATGCCCGATGCGCAATCAGTTACCCTCTAGTTATCCAATTACCGGCGGAAAAGTTACCCATTGGTTACCCTCGAATTACCCTCAGATTACCTTTATTCCCCTTTGGTTACCCGGGTAACTGGGGGGATACTACGCAATTAGTTACCCTCTAGTTACCCGCGGTGGAAAAGTTATCCATTTGTTACCCTTGGTTACCCTCAGATTACCCTTTCCCCCCTTTAGTTACCCCGGTAACTTGTACAGGGACGTACCGAAGAGTTTTTCCAGGGGGGATAAAAATTGTGAGAGTCCCAACTGACTCAACTCAGAATTCCCAAGTGTCAAAGCAAAAAAAAACAAAAACTTTTGACCTGTTGGATTTTTCCAGTTGACTCAGCTCAAAATCCCCAAGCAAAAAAAAAACAAAAACTTTTCACCTGTTGGGTTTTTCCAACTGACTCAACTCAAAATTCCCAAGTATCAATGCAAAAGAAGAAAAACCTTTTGACTTTGTTGGATTTTCCCAACTTCTCAACTCAATTTCCAAGTATCAAAGCAAGCGGGGGGAAAAAAATTAACTTGTTGGATTTTTTCAACTCGCTTGACTGAAATGGTAAATTTTCCCAACTGCTGAGAGAAAAATTCCTACGGGGGTAAGTTGCCCCCCGCCTCCTATCGCTGAACTTATGGGACTTTGCACATCGGGTGCCCAGGAAGCCAACAGCAGTCTGCAAAACTGAAGAGAATATGATATCGTATTGGTAGATTGAAAGTTTACATTTTTTGGGCTAGACAGCTGGTTTTGACTGTTTTAGTGAACGACAAAAAGTTGAAAAGTTTCGTATAGATTTCAAAGTTGAGTGAAGGGAAACCTTGAACAAAAACGGTGTTGCTTTTAGGCCATCTACCTTGCAAACTACCAATCATATTGACATATTTCAAAAATATTTACTTCATTGCGTCAATTTATTCTTGACTATCAAAATGTAAACTGCATTTCGATGGACTTTCATTTGTTTATCGGTTCTTACTGCATTAGTCAGCTCTTCCTGGCCTGAGTTAGTTAAATGTGGCGGTGCCAAAAATAAGGTCCCACTTTGTCGATCCTAGTTTTCGAGATATGGCAATTTTTGTGAATCAAGGTCAAAACTCTCGAAATTGGGATTTTGACGATTTCGGTTGAATAAACCCTCCTCTTTCGAATGGCGTTAGTCGGTTTTCGCTGTGTACGTTCGTCCATTACAGATGAAAACGTGAACCCACCTCCTCTTTGTTTTGCTCCCACCCACCTCAGTTTTGTTATCACTGGAAATTAAACACTTTCATTCGTATTAGTTTTTTTGAAAAGGTCTCACTTTGTCAACGAAATTGTTTATAAAATTTTTGATAAAATGAGACCTCGCGAAGCTCTCTAACTTTATTTGTTGCAGAGATATGCCACGTTAAAATTGTAATTTTTCGCAGTTTTTTAACCTTTTTTAAACTGCGTTTTTCTCGAAATTAGGCTTTTTTGAAATATCAACTTTAAATAGAGCACCTGGAAACACCTGAGTACTGACATCCGCCATTTTGAGTCGTTTGGTGCCCGATGATTCGCAATTCGATATGCGGCATGTTCCACATAGTGAATTTGAATTATCGGGCACCAAGTGCCTCAAAATGGCGGATGTCAGTACTCGCGACTGTATTTCTACGGCCCCCCCAAAATGAGGTAGGGGGTTGGAATTAGCGGCACAAATTCTATTGTAATTTGTGCTAATTGTGCTCTGAAGTCCCAGAATTTGTGCCGTCTCCCGTGGGTCTACATCTTAATGAAAAGGTGGGGGGCAGAGAAATGTTGCCCCCCCCCCAAATGAAGATAGGGGGTTGGAATTAGCGGCACAATTTTTATCGTAATTTGTGCTAATTGTACTCCGAGGTCTCAGAATTTGTGCCGCATTTTCTGGGCTCACTGTCCAGTGCTCAATTAGGGGGGGGGGGTGGAAAATTATGGTATTTAAAAAAAACAATCTTCAAAAGGAGAGATTGACTGGTTTCTGCTGTCACCGAATTCATTTTTCAGGTTCTTTTCACGGTATCTCATATCCTACCCCAATTTTGGGAGGTACATCCATTCTATCCAAAGTTTTGTTGTCTTTGTTCATACTTTTTTTAAACTCATGAGGCGAAAGTGCGATAGTTTCAGGCAACGACACTTCTGTTTTTGTGCATCGGATTTGGCAACAATGATAATGAAGAAACCCGTGGTGACAGTAAAAACAGTGTGGATATGGCCACGACCCCTCCCCCCAGGAAGGGGTGGGGGCTTGGGTGTGATGAGACGAATTTTTACCTAATTTGTGCTAAATGTGCCCGAGATTCCCACAATCTGTGCCCCCTTCCGTGGACCTACAGCAAAAAAGAAAATGGGGGCGGTGAAATGTTAGCCCCCCCCCAAACGAAGGTGGGGTCTCGAAAATAGTGGAACAAACTTGTATTGTATTTGTGCTGATTGTGCTCAAGGGTCCCACATTTTGCACCCCTTCTTTGAACCTACAGCTCACGAATAAGATTGGGGGCCGGTAAAATGTTAGCCCCCCTCCCCCCAAGCAAACGTGAGGTCTAAAAAAAAGTGGCACAAATTTGTATTTTATTTTTGCTAATTGTGCCCCGAAGTCCCAGAATTTGTGCCGCCTCCCGTGGGTCTAGATCTTAATGAAAATTTTGGGGGGCCACAAACATGTTGGTACCCCAAATGAAGATTGGGGTTCCATACCATAAACATACGTCAGGCATTTTTTTGGGCGAAAATATTTTCCAAGAGCTTCGGGCCCGTACCCGGTGAAATAGATTCGAAATGCCGAGACGAATTCAGAACCGTCGTCAAAAGTGATTCACAGGCTCTTTCTGACCCAGTATAGACCCTGCCCCCAAATTAACCACTTTTTGACTGCATCTCGTCAACGGGGGTTCAGCGCCTGATTTGGTCGACGAATCCGAACTCAGCGCGAAAAATTGAGTAGGAGTTTGTGGTTATCTCATCTTTTTTGAATTTCGAAAATTGCTCCATACTTATACATCAGGCATTTTTTTGGGCGAAAAAATTTTCCGAAGGTTTCGGGGCGCAGACCCGGCGAAGTCTATTCGAAATTCCGAGACGAATTCAGAAGCGTCGTCAAAATTGATTCACACGCTATTTCTGACCCAGTATAGACCCCGCCCCCAGTGTAACCACATTTTTGACTGTATCTCGGCAACGGAGGACCAGCGCCTGATTTGGTCGACGAATTCGAACTCAGCGCGAAAAATTGAGTCAAAGACAGTCTTTAATTCAAAATTTTTAATTTTTTCGGATTTTGAAAATTTCTCAAAATTGCATCATGTCTTTTTTCGGACAAAAATATTTTCGGAGAGATTCGGCGTCAGCACTGGTGGACCAATACTTCCAACTATTACAAGTATATCCCGAGAACGGAGCGTCCGTGCCGAATTTGAATACCCAATTCAAACTCAGCGAGAAAAATTGGTTCAAAAACAGTCTTTATTTCAAGATTTTTGGTTTTTTCGAATTTTGAAAAATTCTCCATACTATACATCATGTCCTTTTTGGGGCTACAAAATTTTTGGTGAGCTTCGGCGTTGGCGCGTGTGCTAATTACTCAATTTTTCGAGGCGAATTCAAATCCGTTGTCAAAATTGAGCTACACTCATTTTTTTACCCAAATTGACCAATTTTTCCAACGTTTTCGAGAGTATCTTGAGAACGGAGCGTCGCCGCGAAATTTTAACGCCGAATTCGAACTGATCGTAAACAATTGAGTCGAAGATCTCGGATAATTTTTTCGCCCAAAATAATGCCTGATGTATAGTATGGAGATATTTTAAGAATTGTCGAATTTCTAAAATACTGAGATAGGCACCCTATCCTACTAAATGTTTCGCGCCGAGTTCGAATTCGTCGACCAAATCAGGCGCTGACCCTCCGTTGCCGAGATACAGTCAAAAATGTGGTTATACTGGGGGCGGGGCTATACTGGGTCAAAAATAGCCTTTCAATCAATTTGGACGACGGTTCTAAATTCGTCTCGTGCTTTCAAATCTATTTCGCCGGGTCCGGACCCCGAAGCTCTCGGAAAATTTTTTTACCCAAAAAAATGCCTGATGTATATTTATGGTATGGAACCCCCAATCTTCATTTGGGGGGCCAACATGTCTGAGGCCCCCAAACTTTTCATTAAGATGTAGACCCGCGGGAGGCGGCACAAATTCTGGGTCTTCGGAGCACAATTAGTACAAATAAAATACAAATTTGTGCCACTATTTTTTAGACCTCACGTTTGCTCGGGGGGCTAACATTTTACCGGCCCCCAATCTTATTTGTGAGCTGTAGGTTCAAAGAAGGAGGCACAAAATGTGGGACCCTTGAGCACAATCAGCACAAATAAAATACAAGTTTGTGCCACTATTTTCGAGACCCCACCTGTTTTTTTGGGAGGAGGGCTAACATTTCGCCACCCCATTTTATTTTTTGGCTGTAGGTTCACGGAAGGGGGCACAAATTGTGAGAACCTCGAGCACATTTAGCACAAATTATGTAAAAATTCGTCCCATCACACTCGAGACCCCACCCCTTCCTGGGGGGGGGGTCGAGATCCATATCCACACTGTTTTTACTTTCACCGCGGGTTTCTTCGTTATCATAGTTGCCAAATCCGATGCGCAGAAACAGAAGTGTCGTTGCCTGAAACTATCGCACTTTCGCCTCATGAGTTTAAGCACAGAAAATGCGGCACAAATTCTGGGACCTCGGAGCACAATTAGCACAAATTACGATAAAATTTGTGCCGCTAATTCCAACTCCCTATCTTCATTTGGGAAGGGGCCAACATTTCTCTGCCCCCATCCCCAAGCTTTTCATTAAGATGTAGACCCGCGGGAGGCGGCACAAATTTTGGGACTTCGGAGCACAATTAGCACAAATAATATACAAATTTGTGCCGCTAATTCCAACCCCCTATCTTCATTTGGGGGGGGGGCATCATTTCCCTCCCCCCCAAACTTTTTATTAAAATGTAGATCCACGGGAGGCGGCACAAATTCTGGAACTTCCGAGCACAATTAGCACAAATTACAATAGAATTTGTGCCGCTAATTCCAACCCCCTACCTCATTTTTGGGGGGGGGCGTAGAAATACAGCCAGTACTCGCGTGTTTCCAGGTGCTTCACTTTAAACAGTCGTATCTCGGTGAATTTTAGAGGTAGAGAGCTCCGTAAGGTCTTATTTTGTCTTTAATTTTATGTAGTATAATGCAGTGTTGTTAGACGCAACAAAACCAAATGACAAAATGACAACTGAATTTTAGGAATTTTGTCATAATGACTAAACCAATAATTAGTTTTGTCATATGACAAAATGGAAATGACGTAACAAAAAATGAATCAAGTGACAAAACCAAAAATTTGGTTAGGACGTTGGTTTTTTTTTCAGTTCTTATTAAATGAATAATAAACAGAAATAAAAATTACGAGTTCTTCTTTGTTGTTCTCATATTAGAATAAATTGTAAAAATTAAATACTCGAAAAGACTATAATTTCATATTAAATGAACAAATAAGTTCTGAATAGAAAGACAAGATGACCTGAGCGGCTGGAATTTTGTGTGATTTCACGCAGAAATTCCGATTTTTCACAATGAATCGATCGTAAGTAATCGATCTTAATCGAAAATAAAAAATCAAAAGAATCGATCAATCGGAGAAAATAAAGTCGAAAATTGATCATCGATCAGTCGGGTTAAAAATGATCGAAAAATTGATAATTTGAGTTCAGCGTTAATTTAACGTCATTGTCAATAAGTGATTACTGAATGAGTTTGAGTATGAGCAATGAATTTGATAAGACGGTTTAAACTACACTAACTAAAGTTTGAATATTGATTGAATTAAAAATTTTACGTATGGTACTATTTTGCGAACGAACGCCACATGAAGGACGGCATTTTGAACGGATACAAAATTATGATAAACAAACGTTAATCAAAGGGGTAACAAAAACAAAAAATTGAAAAATCGATTTTCAAACAATAACGTGATCAATCAAAAATAATCAAAATATAAAAAATCAGAAAAAATCGATTTTTGGGTAACTATAATTAAATAGACAGTTACTATAAATTCTGTTTCATTCATTTTTTCGATAAACGCTTTTTGTTGTCATAATAATATTTTGATATTTCATGCCTATAAATGAAATACTTCCTTCAGTCAGGGTTACTTACAAGGTAAATGACAATAGCGCGCCACCGCTTTGACCAGGGATTCCAAAATTATGTTCTGAAAAGAGGTCAAATATGCGCTTATAATATGCTTTTATTTTGGTCAAATATGCCAAAATGTTCTCTATCAAATTGGTAATATGGGTATCATTTTGAAAGGGAAATCAAGAGATGACAGATATACAAAAGAAAAAGGTCCTAAAGTAATCGTGCAAAAATACTTTTTTCGCAGGAAAACACTGAATACATTCGAGAGTGTTCTACATTGGCGTAAGACTTTGTAGAAAAAATTTTTTGGTTGGTAAAAAGTTGCAGTTGTTGTAGTTTTATCTTCTTAGAAGACAAAAATAGTGAAATATTTGGAAAAAAATTAGAAATATTTCGCAAAACTGTTGGAAATTGGTCAAATATTCTTGAATATGCTCTAAAAAAGCAGAAAATATGCCAAAATATGCTGGATCAAGTGTGGCTCATTCTTCTTGAAATTCTATGAATCATAAAAGTAACATGGATATTCCCCATCTTCTTCAACAGAATGAAACATGCAAAAACAGATTTTTGGAATCCCTAATTATTACATTATATGAATTTCTATCTAAAGACGATTCTCAGAAAACCGAGTATTATTTGTTCGTAGCCCCCTTTGGTAGCACCCTCGAGGACTGGATTTAATAAGTAATTCCAAAAGTGAATTCGATGACCTCTCAACTCGAATTGATTTTCACCTTCTCGTTTCTATTTTTAAACCATACTGCGAAGAGTCGAGAGGGTCCAGAAATATTTTATTCTATGGATCGATATGTGAGGCTCTTTGATTTTTTTCTATAGATGGTATTTAATTTTATTGAATACACGGAATTTTTCTAGAGTTAGATAGGTAGAAGTCTCTTTTCTATACTCCTTAGGTATCAGAGATGTGCTATCCACATCATAAATTCGGTGATCTACGATTATGATCTTGTGAGAAACGTTGAAAAAATCACAGATTTAGATTGAAAGACCATTGGGAAAAAAATTGGATTATGAAAAAGATTACGATTGTGATTTTTGGCATGATGTTCGATCAAGTGGAGATTTTAGGCTGTATAACAATTATTCGGATCAAAAACCTAATTCTTCTGTGTATAGGGTGTGCCAATTCACTTTTTCTTCTTCTGTATTCCAGAGTGCTTTCGGCTGTTATGCCATCATCAGTGGAGTACCCTAAATTAAGACTTGTCTCTTGTGATCCTGTAGTTATAGTCGAGAGTAGTACCGTATGGTAAACCTGTTTAGTCTTGTGCTCCTATTGGTTGCCCACAAGAGACAAGTCTCATTTAGGGTACTCCACTGATGATGGCATAACAGCCGAAAGCGCTCTGGAATACAGAAGAAAAAGTGAATTGGCACACCCTATACACAGAATATTACCAAGTTCATTCACACTCAGAAATGGACACCAAAAATCGAATGTTCTTTTCAGGATATTTTTTATATTTCTGATCTTATGATCATATAATTTTACCCATCCCGCCATCCATGAGTAAATCCTTGCTAATTAGATCAAATGTTCTGAAATTTCTAGAGTTATGACAGAATACAACTGTCATTTAATAAAAACCATTACTTATTTCCCCATATTTTACTGGAGGCTAAATAATACAGCAACAATAACTGACTTTACTTTTTGTAGAAACAAGGTCTATATCCTATAAGCTATACAACGAGGAAAAGATATTCGTTTACTCTGACATTTTCCCAGACCAATGCCAGGGTAACTAAAGTATGCCTCCGCATTAGGCCTCACGTTAAAGAAAGGAATATTAGGACTCGCGCAGGCACAAGGCCTAATGAAATAAAGTATACTCGAACTTTCTACACAGCGAATGTAGCTATTTTAGGAGCTGTCAAAGTATACGACTTCCTGAAGCCTCGTGAAAAAAGAATTATGACCTCTAGCCAGAAAGTTACATTTGAGCACAGGCCAAACAGGAAGGCTTGAGGCCAGTCCTCTAAATTCACTGAGAACTCCCCCTCAACAAAAAAACTGAAAACTATGTAATTGAAAGAATTTTCAAATTTATTTTGATACTTGAGACCTCCCCTTCCGCTACTCAAGGTCAGCTATTTGAGCTAATGCATTTGAATATGAAAATTCAAAAAAACATGCGTTAAATTTTATGGAAAAATACTAATTATTTGGATTTCGCCCCAGAATCTGAAACTTTAAAGGACATATTGTATTGTAAAAGACAACAGTCATAATTAAAAATCTTTTGGAATTTCTCAAGTTCTTTACTTGTTCATGACTCTTCAGAACTTCATTAAGACTTACAGCACAGTTTTAAACTCTTCAAGATTTTTACAGCAATGTTTAAAACTCCCCAATATTACTCCAGACATGTTTCAGACTGTTTAGCGTTTTTATTCGGACAGGTTCAAGAATATTTTCAGGCCTGATTCAAACTTGGAACTCTTCCCGATGCAGGTTGTGTTTTAGGTTCAACAAGATTTCCTTCAGACTGGCTTTCGGTAACTTCTACGCCTGTTGTAGATTGATTTAGGACTCTAGACTTATTCGAGACTTTATACTCATGCAACTCTTTAAAGCTTTTTCAACCTTACTCATGTCAAAACTTCATGTCTTTTCTCATCAGATTGGGAGAGCGTGTTCCGCTCATTCGATCGAGCTAAAAGTTTGCAGTAATTGTGTTTTATATTTCATTAAAACCAGTGAGGAGACTCCACAGCCTGAGGGACAAACTAATAACCCAAAATCGGATCACCTCACTATATTTTTGATATTTTTATGGACTGTATCAAACAGGATGTCTACTGAAGGTTTTTCGTAAGATTTGCTGCAAAAAGCTTTACAGGTAACGTAAACCCAAGTTTGAGTAAATATTCGGTCCTCGAGGGATAAAGGACTTCTCAGGCTGATGAAGGATTTTAGTATTGTAATCAGTTACAGAAACTCGAGTACCTGTTAGGGTAGTTATCTAATTTGGTTTTCGCCATAGAAAAAATCCCCTCGTTAAAATACTTTTGATTTTTATTACATTTCAAGGGTCGCTACCACAAGATGATGTTTAACACGTTATTTCCATGAAGGCTTGGGCGAAAATTCGTGAAGATTGAAATCAGAAAAAATAAAGTAATTTAAAATACCAATTTGAACAAACGTCCGGATTATTCTTCCTTGTTACTGTGTACTAGGCAACTCAAGTCACGAAAATGTATGATGAATTATCGATGAAATTTTTGAAGGGGCATAGGTACAGATTTTCATGCAAATCATGAAATATTTTTTAATATTATCGAAGATAGGGGAGGGAGTAGATAAATGAATGTGAGGTTTAGAAGAAGACAGAAAACCTAACGGCCAACCGACTCCCTGGCATTCTGTCCACCTCCTTGACCTTGGAATGTTAAATCCCTGCCCCTACCATATTTTTTGAACATTCCGACCGAAATTTTCGTGTAAGTTGGATTTTTTTGTTCATGAATTTTAGATTTTTTTTTTTACTAATGTATTTTAAAAATCAAATACAAAATTCCAGCTGCTCAAGTCATCTTGTTTTTCTGTTCAGAGCTCTGTTCAATTAATATGAAATTATAGTTTTTTGGAGTATTTAATATTTACCATTCATTCTAATATGAGAACAACAAAGAAGAACTCGTGATTTTCTGCTATATCATTCCCATTTTGTCATACGAAAAACCGGATAAATTAATGGTTTTGTCATTGCGACAAAATTTTTAAAATTCAGTTGTCATTTTGTTTTGTTATGGCTAACAACACTGATAGATCACGCCTTCCGGTTCTAAACTGTCCTTGGTTCAAATCACTGTTGTTCTACGCACGAGCGCAGCACTTGTTTGCAGCCTTGCAGCCGCAAGTGAGCATCTTGGCCCCACCAGATCATCTTCACCCCATTGACTGCAATAACAAAATTTTTCGGTAGCACCCAGGTTGGTGAGACTTTTGAAATTAACGATTTTAGGAGGATTCCACACGGTACCACATAATCACTGTCCATCTGCATATCTGCAAGTTGTAACGATCTGTTCTCAATTTTTTTTTTCTCACTTTTCATATTTCTGTTTGGCAGATCTACAATGGCTTCAGTCCGATACCACGTAATACACAGCATGGAACAGTGGCTGGCAATCGAGTGTCACTGCACCGAAGCGGTTGTCTTAAGCGAGCCGAATATCCCTCGTTTCGACTTTAACATAAAAATATTCGCGAGTCTCAAACGCCGAGACCTGTTCATCCCGGGCTGCGCGATCGCTGGTCTGAAGGTGATCAAAAACTACATCCAAACCAATAACATCGCCTACAAGCCCACCAATCACATCAAGTTCGCTTTCGAGTACATCGACTCGGCGCACTGTTTTAAACAATCCGAATCGCCGAAGTCGAAACGCCAGTACCCGCAGCCGATGGACCTGCACGTCGCCCAGGCGGTGGCGACTCAGCTGTTCGAGACGAACGATGTGCTCGGAGGCGAGGACGAAGACAAAGTGGTCTACTACTACTTGTCGGTGCTGAGAGCGGTGAACCACCCGGTCATCAACCACGCTCGCTCCTTGGTCAACTACTGCCCGGCCGACCAGAATCTGTTCGACTCGGCGCTGATTCCCAGATGCGACCGGAAATGCTCCCAGGTCAGGTACTACTCCTGGTACGCCGACTTGATCTATTTTCTCGGCCTGATGGCGCCTCCCATAGAGGCCGGTGACACGGTGGCTCGGATCACGGAGAAGGTGCGAATCAGGCACCAGAAACAGCTGACGATGCTGTGCGACGCCATCGGGATCACCAACTGCGAGCCGATTGTCCGCGGCGAAGGGTGGCAGAAGTTGACCAGGTTCCTGGACGCGAGCCCCATTATCTGTCGCGTTATCGCCGCCTCGATATTGAAGCCGCCGGAGTTGGAGACGTCGCTTACGGTCATCGAAGACCAAGTGGTGCGTCAGCTGAAACAGCTGTGGCAGTGGACCGGGCTGTACAATTTTCGCGACTCTTACGAGTTCGCGTGTCTTCCGACTACAGAAGCGCACACGATACCAGCCGTGGCTAAGCAGTCTAAGCAAGTCAAATACTTATTCACGAAACTGAGGGAGGCCGTGTGTGAAGAGAACCTTATACCTTATGCCAAGCTGTTGGTGGACGATGTTCAGTTTTTCGAGCAATACCACGAGAATAATTACCCGGATTTGTTTTACGCGGCCAAGTCATACATGGTCAATCCGAAGGAAGGAAATGCGGCGTGGGAGGAGTTCGTAGCGACAAGGCCGGTGACCATTCCGCGGCATGAGATAGATGAAAAATTGTGGATACCGAGACAAGACGACGAGTGGGAAGAGCCGGACCCCCAACATTTTGATTTTGATGATGGCGTGGCATGGAAGCCGGATGTGCAGACTGAAAACATCGCTGGATTGGAGACTGAGTCAAATGCGAATGGAGAAGAAGCTGAAGATAATGACGCTGAAAGTTCAGTGATGGGAATCAGGGAATTGAGTATTCAAGCTCTCCAGCGAATTTTCGAAAGCGACGATTCTGACTGGGAAAGAGACGCGAACTCCACCGATAAGTCTAGCACGAATTCGAAAGAATTCGAATTCGTTGCTTAAAAGCTGCATGGTCAATTCCTATTATTTTAAGCGTATTCTAATGAGACTGTATGTAGTGTTCATTTTCAGTAATAATAATAACCTGTTATTTGTGTGATATTAATGAATAGTTATGGAAATGTTCAACTCGGTAATACATTTTTTACATACTAGATTTTGATACTTATGCCGTAAAAAATGGTAACTTGGGACATGGGTACAATTTGGGACAGATGTTACATTTTTTGTGTAAGCAGCAGTAACACTGGTTAGGTACCCGCTAGCGCTCTGAGGAAAATGTGATTGGGATATAAATTAGAGTTGCAAATGTTGGCACGATTGCATCTTATCAGTGGTATGAATGGGTGATCATGGAGATTTTTCTATTCAAAAGTACACATGATCGCCCTTTCATTTTCCCCCGCTGACGGCCGCACAGGTGATTTTGCAGCGCACTCTAGGGCAGGGTTATATCCCAATTGCGTTCTACACTGTGTAGAGCAGAGGTGCTTAGCCAAACAGATTGGCTAAAACTAACAGCTAAAACTAATTTTTTTTATTAATTGGCTTCGGCTACCGGCTAATGGCTACAGGACGCTGATTGGCTAGCTAACAGCTAAAGACTAATCCACATTTTTGGTAAAAATAAAATAGGTGAAGTGGTAACTTGGTTGCAATTCTTTTTCTTTCCCCCAATTCTGAGTCTGAGTTTGACCAAGCTTGCAGTTTCAATTCAAAAAACGAAAATCCACCGAAAAGGAATAGGAAAAAAATTCAGTTGGAATGTAGTCAGAAGGGAAAAGGCAAGAAATTAGCAAAATGAAATCAGCCGTTAGCCTCCGAATTTTCATTGGCTTACGGCTAGCTAATGGCAAAAAATTTTTAATCGGCTAGCTAACGGCTGACTAAAAATCTCCCAAAAACTGCAAGCTAACAGCTAACAGCTAATGGCTAATGGCTAGCTAAGCACCTCTGGTGTAGAGAGCTAACGGGTACGCAACCAGTGTTACCGCGGCTTACATAAAAAATTTAACATCTGTTCCAAGTTACCGTACTTTACAGTGCTTTATATTCACCCACATCTCATAGTTTCATTGCCATATATCTTCTTCATCTATATACACATATTGTTCCTTAAATGACAGAAGCGGTAAAAGCGACACTTAGGGTTACCAACCATTTGCTTTTTCTACGCTGCATTTGCCCTTTACCAGACCCAGCAATGAAATAAGAAAACTTTGCCTCTTCCACCAATTTATGAAAGTATCCCGAAAAAATGTAAAAATGTAAAAGCATTCAACATTTACAGGATCATTTTAAATATACGTAAGCGTGCAAACGCACTTCGTTGCTGCACGCTGCTCGGAACACATCATTCGTCACATTTTGTATACCGTAATCTGGGGTAACTTCGGACTATTTTAAACTTCAAGTCCCTGTAACTCCCTAACATGTGGTATGAAGGTGGTTTGAAGGTAACTAAAAAAATCTTGTCTTGATCTGCAGTTCACCACTACATGGATTAAAATCTGCTTAGTTTTAATTTTGAATCCTCCAGAAGACAAAAGGTGGCAGTCTAAAATTTAAACAGAAAAGGGGTCACTTCGGACTTTTTATTTCTCTTCAAAAAAAAATAATGGCTTGCAAAAGTTCTGAAAACACTTTTTATGCACTTTAAATGAAGAATCAATATTTATTCAAGCGTAAAGAGGCATTTGTCTTCTGAAAAAATCAAATTGTAAAAAAGAAAATCAAAATTTCAGCTATACAAATGTTAAATTTTAAAATATAAATTCAAAATGAGGTATATATTTCATAATTTCTATGCCAAAATCGCGGTGACCTCTTGACATTTTTCAAACGCCTCCGAGTTTTCTTTAATACGAACGAACCGTTTTATTTCACCAACTTTAAAACTTGGTACAAAAATTTTCGTCACTTTTTCCACTTTTTCCCCAATAATTCAACTTCCATTCATTCTTTTGATCTCTCTTTTTTTTTTTTAAATTATTTAGAAAAGTTTGCTGCATCCGACCGCGAGAAAACGAAAACTTGACAACAAGATTTTTTGGTATTCCAAACAAAGTTTTCTGGTTTTTTTTTTGGTTTTTTTTTGGTTTTTTGTGTTTTTTCTTCTTTTTTTTTTTGGGGGGGGAGGCTTTTGTATGTGCGTCACGAAAATCATTCTAGTTTCCCTATATCGATTTTAAAATCGATTTTAACTGCATAGCAGTGTAGCCACATGCATTGGCATTAATGGAATTCATCCCTTCAATCTAAACTTCGTGTGAAATTCCTGTGCCAATTCACTTTTCCTTCTTCTGTATTCCAGAGCGACTCCACTGATGATGGCATAACAGCCGAAAGCGCTCTGGAATACAGAACAAGGAAAAGTGAATTGGCACACCCTACAAAAGGAATATTACCAAGTTCACTTACACTCCAAAATGGACACTTCGTAAATGTTTTAAGTAAAAAGGTGAATCGGTCCAAAGTTACAATGGATTCCGAAGTTACCCTAGATTACGGTACTCATACTAGAAACCTGTGACCGTACAAGTGCAGAAACCTGTCATTTTGTATCCAACCATGGCCGTGGGTGCCGAATCCGACTATGCGGAGCGTACCGCGTAGTCAATTCAGCATCAACGGGCGCGGTTGCATACAAAATGGCAGGCTTCGGCACTCGTACTGTTATAGATCTTTATCCATACAGAAATACAGATAGTGCTATTCTTTCCCAAGATCTTTTCAATATTCTGACTATTCGAACATCAAAGTGAGGAAAGAGCGAAGCGAGTTCCGAGTCTATCTTACATTTTTGGAACATGTGCTTTTCTGTGACTAAATTTGCCTTTTTCACCAGCAACATTTGCTTTTTAGAAAAAATGAGTTGGTAACCCTGGACATTGCAATCAAGTAACGGATCATGGTAAGCAACAAGTTGAGCTCGAATCTATTTTGACTATTCTCAAATGAAATTGATGTTTGACTTAGATTGATCCCTTTCATCAACGCGTTTGATTCCAATTCGTCGATTATTGAAATCAATCAAATTCAAATATCAGTTCAATTTGAGGATAATCGACATTGGTTTGAATATTAATGTTGCTTAGTATACTCCATTAATTGATTGCAATGTCTTTACGACTCACTGTCATTTAATAGGTTACCAAAACAAATTGCAAAAAATGATAAGGAAGGCGAACATTAGGTTAAAGGAATTTGTGTCCAGAGCAAGTTGAGGGCGTGTACATAACGCAATAATGTAACCTTCCAATTCCTACTCTCTTGCTATCTTGTGTTTTCATTGCACTAAATATTGATATTTCATTTTTTTAGTTTTTTAAGTCGTTAGAATCGTAAGACGGGGTGATTTTGCTCATTTCTTTCTGTACTTTCAAGTTTGACGCGCTCTAAAGATCGTAAAAACTGGGTTAGCGAACCTGGATATTCTTGTAATTTTGACGGAACATTGTGGAATACATTTTCAAAAAGACGATGTCATGTACTGCCCCACAAATTTTCTCACAGAATTATAAAATAAGTGTGTGTCAATGGTACCTCGATGGAGTGATATTGCACATGTTCACGAATGAACGGGGAACAAAGTTGTAGCCGAGGTATTGTCTGTTAAAAGTGCCAAGTAATTCCGAATAGATTCATGTACTCTACGAATGCTGATGTAAGCAAAAAAAAAAAAAAAAAAAGAACATAAGAAAAAATTTAATGAGACCTTTCCTTCGAAAGACCAAAACCCTAATCAGGGGCGAAACAAAGGGGTGTAGGGGTGTTACATCCCCCAGGGTCGTCAGTGCAGTTGGAAAATTCGACAAATCGGCAGTTGGCGAACGATAAATGTAATACATGAAATGAAGAATTAAATATTTCGGAGAATTAAGCCAATAAAAGAAAATTCAAATTTCAGAAGAATTAAAGTTTACTGGCCACTCGGCAAAATATTCCTTTTCAATTCATTTTATTCGGCAGATTTTCAATTGTCACCCCCTAGAAAAAACAGCTAATTTCGCCCCTGACCCTAATATACACAAACGTATAAACTTCCATTTTTTGTACTCCTTCATTTACTAGCAATGAGAAAGAACAACGAAATTGATCATTTACTAACTTTAACAAAACAACAAATGAGTGCAAAGTCACCCCTCCATGTTTCCCCCCCACCAGTTTTTCATAAATTGCCACATCACTGTGCTAATTAATACACAATAGTTTACTTTTATCACGACCGTGATCAAATTCTGCATATAATGATACCAAACACATACAACTGTTTCAATTTTCACCCATTATCTGGAACAGTTTCAGTAGTCTGATTTAAAACACTTTTTGCAGCTCTATCTGGAATTAGCAAGAAATGACACCGACTTGGTTCAACACGATAGCTACAACATCCTATGTCATAATGAGTCACATGTCAGTGTTGCTACAAGTTCTATTTTTTCCCTCGCGCTCCTAGGAATAATGAAAACATGTATGTGCCAAGTCACCTCGTGATTGTAAGGTCACCCCATGTTACTGTAAATTTCTTCTATAGAATCAGTGATCTGTGTATAAATGTATTAGAAGTAAAATATATTGGGTACGTTTAAGATAACAGTAGGCAGTGGCGCAATCAAAAATTTTCTTTACGGGGTGCTAGAATTTTGAATTGATTTAGTACCTACTCATTTTATTTCATTTGTCAACTCCTCAATTTGTAAGCTTATGGTACCTATTTTTTCTTTTTTGAAAATCTTGGGATGCATTAGCCCCCATGCACCCCCCATTGGTTGCACCACCGACAGAAGGATCCTCCCTCCTATTTGTTTCGTCCTTGTAAATGGTGCAGTAATTGGCACGACGATGGACAGGAAAAGAACAGGATACTGATGAAAGGACATATCTTACGAAATGGGAAGCTCTAGTCAGAACGGACCAAGGAGGAGATTTGAAGCCGTATGACATCCACAAGGACTTTCGGAGTCTGCATTCAGGGCCGCCAAGAGCCAAACCGGGCCCGGGGGAAAAATCTGCCGGCCTACACTGAAATTATTTGCTCATAAAAAGACATATTGTCTATTTGATAATTATAGTTTCTGTGACTCTGCGGGCCCCCTCTAAAAACTCGGGCCCGGGTGAAAGAGTACGTCCTCTTGGTGGCCCTGTCTGCATTTTTCAGCAAATTCGATCATGCAGTCGGCAAAGTCAAGAAACCTAAAATTTGTTAATTCGTCGATTTTTTTTTTTGTTCGGAAGAAAATTTTTTGTCCAATCGAGTCAGCATGTTGAAAGTTAAACGTAAAATAGCTAAACTTTTTTTTTACATTTCTTTAGCTATTTTGATATTTTGACCCCCCCCCCCCATGCCAACATGGCTCAGTCTCAATGGCGCAACTAGGGGGGAGACAAGGATAACAAGGGTAACATGTGTCCAGGCGTCCAGGCGGCGGTAAATTTTCTTTATTCAATCAAAAAAATTAATTTTTATTATTTTTTTATTTTAAAATAGTAAATTTTTATTCAGTAGATTTTTCCACTACAAAAATTACAAAATTACAAATCAGAATTTCTAATTAGAGGGGGGGGGGGGTAACAATGGCAAACATTCTTTGACCCAAGATGGCAAATTTTCCTTCTGGGACCACTGCTCAATCCTCCCTTGGCTGTGGTCATTTATGGGTTTTCCGAATGCGGGCAGAATACTTGAAGATGGTGAGACATGCTGCGGATAACATCAGGAATTAACTCATAATTGAACTGAGGAGGTGCATTATTTTCATTGAATATAAAGGTTAAAACACGTTATCTCTGAATGTCTTTGAAGAAACTCTTTTTATCAAACATATACTCGTATAGTTCCCTAGTTCATAAGACATTCAGGCGGGAAAAAAAATATTAGCATTTGGTGATAATCCCTCCTATTCAGGGGGAGGGGCTCAGATCAAAAATGATTTAAAATATGCAAAGGGTTCTCAAGGCCGCTGAATTTACTTTTCACATTATTCTGACTCTATTTACAGTACCTATAAGTTGACTTATTTCATATTTTATTTTATATTTCCAATTTTTTCATTACAGCAACATACTCAAATAATTGATTAAAATCGATTAATCGATATATCGATTAATTGATTTTCCCTTACAAAAATCGACCATGATGGGAAAATTGGATAATCGATTTTTGAGCATCACTAGACTTTTCCCAGTTTTCCAGAAACTGGTCACCCAGAATATGATGACGAGATACGTGCCAAAACGATTACCCCCCCCCCTTCTCACAAGAAAAACCTCCCAAGACTGAGACCTTCCTACCCTAGTGATTTTGGAGCTTGACCCTTACCGCAGGCGCCACATTTCCCAACTTAGGAAAAATGATTTCAACATTAAATTCGGATTTCTTGAATACCCTGCAATCCATATTCCGATATGGAGTTTTTGTACACTTTAAAAGCTCGAAAATTTCTCCCAAAATTCGATTGGTCCAAATGCATTGAAACACAAGCGCACGCGACATGGGTGGTATCCGAGGGGTGAGGTGAAGTGGAATAAAAATCCCTATGGAGGGAAAGCTACGGAGTTAGGAAATCGAGTGTATGTAAAATTTGAAGTCCTCCTACTCTAAAAATTCCATGAAATGAAAATAAATCTCAAGAAACTGCTCTTCTCTCCAAAATGCCTGTATTAAACTGTGCAGCTCAGAACAGTCTCATTTTAAATCCCCCCCACACACCCGCGCGTGCGCTCATGATACTTATGGGGTAAATATGAAAAAAGTACTAAAGACCGTTTTTATAAACAACCTAGGGTAGAACTATTTTTAGCTTAATTTTTTTCTGTATCCAGCGGCACTCAAGATATTTGGGGGAAAATGGATTTATGGAGGAGGGATCAAACTACTCAATAAATATTAGCAGAAGGGTTAGGGGTACGGACTTTTAGTAACTTAGTTAGGACACCACCCTGAACAAATGTCAACAAATTCCAACTTGGTATCTCTATTTTCCTCTGAACCTCTTAATTTGCCTGAGCTAAAAGAATGCTCATGAAAATCGAACCAAGGAAAACTGAAATGAAATCAGCTGATCTTGACTCACACTATACAAATTCACAAGACTTTTCAACTACTGTGTGTAGAAATATCACCGTCTGTTAGCTTGGTTCTATCATTAAATTCTGAAATACCATTACTATATGCATATGATTTCGTTCTGGAATTTGCACACAGGCGAACTTAGGTATTTTGCGCTCAAGGCTAATGGAAAATTTGCGCCGCTGAGCAGATTTTTTCCGGAAAACAAAAGAGTAAAAATATTTTCGCTTATTGCACTGGTCTTACGAATGCCTTAAAAAAAAATTGCGCCGAGGCCCGAGGCTTTAGCCTAATCAGCCTCATGGGAAATCTGGCTCTGAATTTACATGTCGAATACACTTCCAAATACCTGTAGATGGATGAATGTAAAATACATATGTACTATACAATTTGAAAGCAAAGACGAGGGTTCTCTTTTCTCTTCTTCCCATACAAAGGACAGATACAAACCCAAAGGAGGAAAGGACGATATACAGATACAGACCATGTGTTTTCCCCTTCCACCATCTTCGAAGTCCGCGGTGGACGGTGGAGAATCTTCTCTAAATAACTCCTAGTCCTAATCACTAATATTCCTCCCGAGCTCCTTTCATGGTTTCTTGCCGTCTTCGATTTTTCCTAGCTATTGTTTATTTCAGAATTAGTTTGGTTTACCGTTAGTTTTTGAAATTCGACTGTTGATTTATCATCGTGATGTAATTTTTCTGTGACGACTGCTGTTATCAGTTAGCCTGTCCTCCGGTTGTAATTTGTAATTGTGATAAGACAGTGAAAAACTTCGGTCCGATGATTTGGATATTCGATTGGGAACTGAATCCGAATATTACAATAACCGGCTTTATTGAGTAAGTAAACTGACGCTGTAAATTATAGCGTATCCAGTTAACTGTTAGTTTCAGAATAATGTGATAATGTTAACGGTACGTGAGTACTCTCACATATGGAACTGAAAATTGAAACAGAAGTCGCATGCATGCGAAGTGTACAATACAAATATTTTCCACCCAATGCGCTATGACCTCAGTCAACTGTGTACATAATATCAGTGATAACTGAATTTACTTGTACTCTTCGTGTACCAATAATTCATTTAGTTCTCGAAATCGACAACGTCGATCAACTTCAATGATCGAAGTACGATCAGCGTGCCGATAATAGGAAGTGTAAATAAGAAACTTACCGATGGACGATTTAATAATTGATAGTTGATGGTTGAGTAACGTATTCATTCAAAAGTCAAATTCAGCCGCACCTGTGTGAATTCGATTCGAAAATAAATCACCATTATTACTGATAACAAGGAGATGCTATTAAAGAATTTCTCTTAATTCACAATATTTACCGAATAATTGTACATATTTTTCAGGATTCAGAGCTGATATCACCGTTGCATCCATTACTGTTGACCTTATCGTCGCTAATTTTTTCCCTTTTGTTATCATTTACTATTTCGCCGGTCTGAGAACTTAATTTCAACACCTTCGAATGAGTCAACGAGTTTACGGAAATTGTAATGTGAGTTACGTTCATTAATAGCTGATGTCAGTGATAGGATCAGGGATTGACAGGATTGTAAATTCAGTGATCTAATATTATGATCGTCAGATAATTTAAAAATTGAAAAATCACAGATTCAGATTGAAAGATTATTTAAAAAAATAATCTTAGATCAAGAAAAGATTTCAATCTTGTGATCTTTCTGATCTTTAGATCACAGTTTCCGCTGATAATTGTGTTAGTATCATTGATTGTTAATCATGTTCATAGATCATCTAGAAATTAAGTAGAAAATCGCGAAAATTTACCTAAATCTAAATTGAAAATTAAACCACCTGTGGATTATTATCAGGGACGAGAAATCAGCTGGAAGCCTGTAGTCAGCTGGTTTTGAGAAAAATTTTTAGGAAGCTAGAAGCTGGGAAACTAAAACAGATGGAAGCTGGTAGAGAAGCCAATTGTATTTTGGCTTCTTAATCAGCTTCTTGTACTTTGTGACTTCAGCATTTATAATCTTTTCCGAATGAGCTATCAGCCTATCACCCTCGCAATGTACCATATAAAGTGTCGACAAGTATCTTATTTTGACATCTGAAATGGTACCTTATACAGCCAAACTTTAGGCACTCTTCTGTAAAATTACGATTTTAAATTTTAACGGACTTACAAAGACTTGGTAGCCAGTAGCGGTAAGCCAGAAAAATGGTAACTGGAAGTTTTTTAATTTCGGAAAGAAGTCTGAAAGTCGGAAGCCTTATAAATTTGGGGTAGCCAGAAGTCAGAAGATAAGTTCTTTCAATCGGCTTCTCATCCTTGATTATTATATTTGAGGAGTTATCTGTCAGAAGGGCGCCTGTTCCATAAGAAATACATTGAACAGACGCCCTTTTGACAGATAACTCCTCATTTTACCGACTTTTCGAAGAAAAGGGAGGTATTACACTCGTCACAGTTGTGAAGTTGGGGGCGGGGGCAATGTTTTTTTTGCGTTTCAGAGTGTTTAGAACACGACTGTAATAGTGGCTGAATTTCAGGTTTCCTTATATATATGTACACCTTAATTTTGTGGGAAGAAAATCTCAGAAACTATTGAATCAATTGATTCCAAATTTTGGTATATTATGGAGAAGTACTCGAAGTTGTGAAAATAAGCTTTTGAAGGCAATCGGTCGAGCCGTTCGTAAGTTTTCCTTGAGGACAAAATTTGTGGCAAAAAAATCTCAGGAACTATCGAATCATTTGATTCCAAATTTTGGTACATTATAGAGAAGTACTCGAAGTTGTATTGGTGAAAGTTTGATGACAATCGGTTGAGTCGTTCACGAGTTTCCTCAATTTAAGTTCAGCATAAGAAGCGCAAGGCGACTTATGTACTCGATGTTGTTTGGGATTTAATTTATACGAAATCGAATTTTGATAGTCGCGTAGTTTTGTTGTATTATACAAATGTTTCGGTCTTACACGTTTCCGCCTTGAATGTATCGATTTCAAATTTATACGAACTCTAATTTTGATAGCCGGGTAGTTTTATATTTTTATAATACTATTCCCTGTCGAGAGTTGCGTTTTTTAAAACGTGAATGGCCTTAAACATTTCAGCCGAATACCACTAGTCCTTGTCGACATTTGCGTTTTTTAAAACGTTAACGACTTAAAACGTGTCGACAGTGTCTTGATTTCGCGAGGAACGAGCGAAGCGAGTTCCGAGTGCTTTTCGGCCGAAGGCCGAAAAGTCGGTACTGCTTTCGCGAAGCGAAAGCAGTTTTTTGATATAGAATCAAATGATCTTGCCCATCTCTAATGGGATATATACTGCAGGAAAGAACAAGATAATTTGATTTTCAGACAGATAAGACAAACGGATCTAGTGATTTAAGATCATGATCTGCAAATTATTTAAAAAACTGAAAAATATTGCAGATCTATGTTAAATTAGAAGATTATTGGAGAAAATCTCACATCATAAAAAAGATCACAAACTTATAGATTCTTTTCATTTTCTTGATATTTAGTTCACAGTATTGTCCTATTTTTGTGATCATTTTGATCTTTTAGGTGACAAGTCATTCTGATCACAAATGTAATAATCTTTTGGTGATCTTACATTATGATTGTTTTGATCTAAAGATCATTCTTGATCTTGCCCATCCATGTCCCTAATCATTTGAATGATTTGATCTTTTGCCTGATCTCCAAATGATCTAAGATTATGATCAGAAATCAAAAAATCTTAAAAATATGTGGAAATTGTGACTGTAATAGTATGGGAACAGAATGAGATACAGAGGGTTACAATGTACTACAGGTGAGCAGATCACGGATGCGAGTGATCAAAGATCATTCAGCTCAGATTACTAAAAAATATGGAAAAAATTGATTTTCCATGTCAAAAAAGCTTTGTACAAAAAATGAACACAATCATGATCTTGAGTGAAATGATCATCGTTTTTAGTTTTTATAACAAACCGTTGTGTTATTGGATTTAGTGATGAGTATGCTAAGGACGATCATTATAGTGACCTTTTTGGTCTGAACATTGAAAATGATTGGAGATCATTTCATCATGAAACATAATGATCTGAATGATCCTATAATCTTGATATGAATGAACTTCTTTCTTAAATAATCTGCCCATTTCTATACTGCCCTCAAAAAATTTTAGGTACAAAATATCATCTATACATTACCGATATCAAAATTGGACAAACTTATCATCTGAAAGATCAAATGGAAGACTTACCATGAAGGTCATAAGTCCAGTGATAAGCTAAATCCGTTTTTCTTCGGAATAAGTGACTAAAGTTGAAACTCTTTACTCTACAATCTTGCAATCAGTTTCATCTTTCACCCAGTGATAGGCATGATCTTTGATCACAATCTTTGTGATGATCGGACATTACTTTTTGGCAAGTGAACTTTATGATAACCTAAGATTATTTTTGTTGTTTTGGGCAGGACCTTGCTCAGCAGTCATTAAGATCACCTTTTGGTGGTAACCTGAGATCAGTTACTGACCTTAGTGATAACTTGAGCAAGTGAATTTTCAGTTACTGCTTAGTGGTGACCTGAGATCAGTTTTCAGTGATTTTACCTATTGTCAGTCTCTCATTTACACTTCACTAGACGACAAAAATTTGAGAGCAGAAGTTAATGTTTGGTAGAAAAACACGAAGGGCTGGAGTGGTCAAATGCCAAAGTCGAGACCTCCAGTTGAACAAAAACTTGCTTCTCTGTTTCCTAAAGAATGTACTTAAATTTTAGGACCGAAGACAAGGATAGGCAAAACTATACAATTTTGAGATTCAAAAGGGTATGATTCAAGATATCAAAAAATGACTTGATTTGTGATCTGAATATCACCTTTTCTGATTTCTAAATGATCTAATCACCAAAATCAGGCTAACACATGATCAAGAGATCAAAATAATAATTACTGAATCATGATTTTTTTTCATTATTCAAGATCATTGTTATAAAAATTATTTTTGATGTGAATCCGTAATCTTTTTCAATTTTTTAAATGATCTGCTGATTATAATTCTGGATCACTGGATTTATAAGCTTGCCCATTCATGACCTACTTGTAAAATATAAAATTTAAAAATCATCCGGCCTTAATGAAAATTTTTTTGTTGAAACGCTGCGATATGACAGCATAAAATTTAGGGGACAGAAGGCAATATTGCATGGTTTTGTGGGTAGCATGCTTAGCCCCTTTGAGGGGAAATGAGTAAATTGAAGTATTTTTCAAAGAATTATAGCAAATAGACAGAATAAGTTTCGAGCTCGAAATTTTATGTGATGCAAGGTGTATTCCTGTCCACTTTGGTAGTGAAGTTTCAAGATTCTCCTGAGAGTGGTCTATTTTGAATGATTTTGTCAGATAGTGCAACCTTTCTCCTTTTGTTCTGGAGATGAGTGATCAAAATATTAGACACAAAACTATACCAAAAGACACTGTAGCCAGTTCAGTTTTGCTGGCGTGCGAATTTATCAATCTGGCAACACTGAGAAATTATGCCTCGTTATCTTTTCATGCGGACTCTGTTGAGCAAAACAGAACCAAGCGACATTTATTGACAAAATGAGTTATTAGTATCGTTTAAAAGAGTGTAAAAAGTAGAATTTTTCAAAATTGGACCCCCGATACAATATGTGTACCTATGTTGAAAGGAGCTTATCAGTAAACGTTATATCATATAGTTTCTACATGACTCTTGAACTTTGACAGATTTTGTCGCTTGGTTCTGTTGTACTTAACAGTGTCCATTTCTACACCTACAGAAGTGATGATGTAAGAGGTCCGACAATCAACAACTAAGAAATTAGCAGAAAAATGCTAGGGGGAGTGCCCCACTAATCGCCCTTACCTCATTCTAGAATGAATAACCACATCTTCAGTTGCGTTGTTAGTGTTCAGATAAGGTGGGACGAACCCTGAATTGATTGATGTGATGCGAATATTCGGAAGGAAAGAGAATTCCAATTCCATCCATATTTTTGAGTTCTGAAAAGATAAACAAGAGTTTGTAATGAATTATCGTACGTATGAATAGTGCGCCAGATGATGGCAATGATTCTGATGAATTACGTTTTCATAAGTGCGGATTTAGTTTGGGGTTAGATTTTATTGTTTGATGTTACCGTTCCAGGTTATCTTAATTTGTACACAGAATTTGTGTTCTTCCAAAGTACATCATAGCATTTTCTTTATAAGCTGTTGTTCTATAGGTAGGCATAATTTGATTATTGTGACAGGTGGAGGTGAAATCTCGGGGGGAGTGGGGGTGGAAAAATATGATTGTTTTATTGTGAATTAACTGTGGGTAGGGATGATATTAAATGTTGTTGTATGTATAAATTGCAAGGAATTGTGAAAGAGGTAGGGGTAGGGGTGAGAAAGAGTATGCGTATCTGCTGCGTCTGCCAATACTTATGACTGCGTTAACATGCAGCATGTAATCCGTTCAACTGCGTGTGCACAATCAGAAACTATTTGTTTATAACCTAGCTCTCAACACCCAGGTTTGCCACTGTTCAAAACTAGTAATAAATACTTCTATTTCCAACAGACTGCGCAGTAATGCCCCTACCATACGCACTGGACAGTCACCTCCAGCAGCAAACCGGAGCTCCGCGACTCACCCGCGAAATGATGGAGCGCTACCTGCGAGAGCGTAACGACATGATCGTCGTCATCTTGCACGCCAAGGTCGCCCAAAAGTCGTATGGAAATGAAAAGCGCTTTTTCTGCCCTCCGCCGTGCATCTACCTGCAGGGAAACGGGTGGCGTCTGCGCCAGGAGCAGCTGAATCGCGACGATGACCCGGAGCACCCGACGCAGCTGTGCGCTTTCATCGGCATCGGCAGCTCGGACCACGACATGCAGCAGCTGGATCTGAATAACGGTAAGCAGTACTGTGCCGCCAAAACTTTGCACATCTCTGACTCGGACAAGCGGAAGCACTTCATGCTCTCGATTAAGCTGTTCTACAGCAACGGCCACAGCATAGGCTTCTTCAACAGCAAACGTATCAAAGTCATTTCGAAACCGTCAAAGAAAAAGCAGTCGCTGAAGAACACCGATCTGTGTATCGCCAGCGGCACCCAGGTTGCCTTGTTCAACCGGCTGCGATCCCAAACTGTGAGCACCAGATATTTGCATGTCGAGAACAATAACTTCCACGCCAGCTCGATCCAGTGGGGCGCGTTCTACATGTACTTGCTGGACGACGATGAAAGCGAATCCGAGGAATTTACCATAAAAGACGGATACGTGCACTACGGCAGCACTGTGAAGCTGGTGTGCAGCGTCACCGGTAGGGCGCTACCGCGACTAGTCATCCGGAAAGTGGACAGGACCACTGCACTGCTGGGTGCGGATGATCCGGTATCGCAGCTCCATAAATGTGCCTTCTATATGAAAGATACCGATAATATGTACTTGTGCTTGGTGCAGGAGAAGATCACCCATTGCCAAGGAACACCGTGTCCGAGAGATCCAAACAAGGAAGTGATCACGGATGGAGCCTGTTGGACGATAATCAGCACTGACAAGGCGGAGTACCAGTTTTACGAAGGCTTGGGTCCCGTGAAGTCGCCGGTCACTCCGGTGCCGATCGTGAATAGTTTGAATTTGAATGGCGGTGGCGAGGTTGCGATGCTGGAACTGTCCGGCGAGAATTTCACTCCGTGCTTGACAGTTTGGTTTGGCGCGGTCGAATCGGAGACGATCTACCAGTGTGGAGAGAGCATGCTATGCGTGGTGCCAGAAACATCCTGTTTTCGAGACGAATGGTCGTGGCTGAGACAGCCGACGCAGGTTCCAGTAACCTTGGTTAGAAACGACGGTATCATATACTCGACTGGACTGACGTTCACGTATTCGCCGGATGTGCAGCCGAAGTCGCTGATTTGTCGGTCTTTCATTTAATCCTCAGTTGTACGTGAATCGAGATAACAACTGGTTTTGGAACGTCATAAGGTACTGATGTACGAATGATTTTCGAAATTAAGAGTGGTCGAATTTAGTGTTGATGAAAATACAAGTTGATAAGAGGCTAATGTGAGTGGAATTGACCGTGAACGACCTACATGACCATCGACAAACTGCGGAGTCTGCATGCGTCATGTGGCAACATGGATTGTCGTTTAATCAATTATTTTTGTAATATTTTGGATGTATTGTGAAAATTATGTTTTAATACATTGTTGACTGCGAGCTTACATGCGTCATGTAGCAACATTGACTGTCGTTCAGTAAATTATTTTCGTAATATTTTGGATGTGTTGTGAATACTATGTTTTAACCCCTTTGCGACGGTGGGACAGGGAAAACCCAACTCCATTTAAATTAACATTGAAAGTTGGGTTTTCCCAGTCCTACCGTCGCGAAGGGGTTAATACATTGTTGACTACGAGCTTACATGCGTCATGTAGCCAAGGCAGCTCTAAGGGGAGGTATAACGGACAGCCATTTTGATTGCAAGAAAAGTTAACAAACGCGTGTTGATAATGAGAAATTATCAAGACCTGTTTGTTAACTTTTCTTGCAATCAAAATGGCTGCCCGTTATACCTCCTCTTGGAACCGCCTTAATGTAGCAACATAGATTGTCGTTCAGTCCGTTATTTTTGTAATATTTTGGATGTGTTGTGAATACTATGTTTTAACCCCTTTGCGACGGTGGGACAGGGAAAACCCAACTCCATTTAAATTAACATTGAAAGTTGGGTTTTCCCAGTCCTACCGTCGCGAAGGGGTTAATACATTGTTGACTACGAGCTTACATGCGTCATGTAGCCAAGGCAGCTCTAAGGGGAGGTATAACGGACAGCCATTTTGATTGCAAGAAAAGTTAACAAACGCGTGTTGATAATGAGAAATTATCAAGACCTGTTTGTTAACTTTTCTTGCAATCAAAATGGCTGCCCGTTATACCTCCTCTTGGAACCGCCTTAATGTAGCAACATAGATTGTCGTTCAGACCGTTATTTTTGTAATATTTTGGATGTGTTGTGAATATTATGTTTCAATACATTGTTGAAGATATTCAATTTATTAGTACACGAAACACGAGGGTATTACAGAGTAATTGCATAAACTATGCATTAGGATGGACGAAAAAAATTGAATTTTAACGCTGGCTCCTTTCGGAAAATTTCATTTTAGAGTAAAAAATATAACACGAGCAAAGTTTTTTTGGCAAATATTAAGTTTTTTCCGAAGAACCTAAAATTTAGCCCTAAAGGAAAATTTTCGACTGTGATTTCCAAAATCCTAGTAATAGAGTTTGGTCAAATAAATTAGTTTTCCAGGTAAATGAGCACCAAAAATGAAAATAGAAAAACGGTGAGAAGGGACGTGAGAATCAAAAGTGATGTACATGGGCGTCGTTATTCAGGTTCATGCGGGGTCGCAGAATCCATTTCTCACATTTATTTTTAGATAGCATGAAAATTGACTAATCTAGGGTCAAGCAGGGCTGTAAATGAGGGGAAAATTGCCAAGTCTGAAATGGGTATTATTTCTCAGGACTTCGGAATTGTAGAATCTACGTTTGACATCGATTTTCAGCTACCTTAAAACTGAAGAACTAAGACCGGGGTAGAGCAGAAAATGACAAAATACCTATTTACAAAAGTGAGAAGCGTTTAGCGTACTCAGTCGTACTCAAGATCGCCCTCTGGTTCTTCCTAACAAAATTCGTATCTCTTGATACACGGTGCCAGTGGCGTGCATTGAGTTTTTCTAGAAGGTAAGCAGTAAGCGTCAGAGACGAGAAAAAAGCTGAAAGCCGGGAGCCGAACGATTTGTCCCTGAGGGTCAAAAGTTAAAAGCCTTAAAGTTGAGTGGTGAAAAATCAAAAGCGAAATCAGCAGCAAATAGAGTTTTCTCTGGAAGCTAAATCCGAAAGCAAAATCTTTATATAGGGCCTTCCACGTCCCTGATAAGCGTAGACAGCGATATACCGAAGAGTTTTTCCTGGGGGGGGGGGGGGGGGTAAAAACTGTGACAGTCCTAACTGACTCAACCAAAAATTCCCAAGTATATCAAAGCAAAAAAAAAAAACCTTTCGACGTGTTGGATTTTTCCAGCTGACTCAACTCAGAATTCCCAAATATCAAAGCCAAAAAAACCCTTGACTTATTGGATTTTCCAACTTTTCAACTCAATTCCCAAGTATTAAAGCAAAAAAAACCTTTGACTTTTTGGATTTACCCAACTCCGCCTGATTGAAATGGTAGATTTTTCCAACTGCTGAGTAAAAAATTCCTGCAAGGGGCTAAGTTGCCCCCCTCCCCGGGTACGTTCCTGAGCCTGTAGAGGTGAAGTCAAAATCAGAATGAAAGTATGAAACATACTACTATAAAAGGGCATTGATTAAATTATTCAAGTTGTCCTATCCAAAATGCGCCTATGTTTATATCATGCGCATTAGCGCATTTTAGCCGTTTAAGAAATTGACAAAGCGGTAGCGCAGCTGCTAGTTGATATGTGACCAATGAGTATAAGTATTATGTGAATTTCCTTGGAACTTCTTTTTAACTATAGGTAAGTAAATGAATACCGTGACATGTGTTCAGTCCTTGTTCAAAAAAATTGACTTAAAATGAGCAGTCCACTTCCAGAATTCTGTATCTGCCAAAAAATTGAAAACTGAGATTTTGACTATATCAGAATTGTCTTGTAAAACGCTATCTCACAGAAAATAAAGAACAATCTTGTTGAAAAATGCCTCCTGTTCCAAAATTCATCATCTTCCAACTCGTCCAGGTCTAAAACTCAGTAGCTATATGGTTTCTCTGCACACCTTTTCGAGTAATTATCAACGAATGACTGTCAGCGTGCTGGTCTGTCTCTCTTTCCTTTCTGTACTAAAAACTAAGTATTTTGTTAACTATCTCATCCCCTACCTATTACCATTAAAAAATAATACTTATTACTACCTCTTTATACATAATATGAAAAAGTCAAAGGAAAATTACCCCGAGGGAATGTTGTAAATCTGTGTACAGAAGTCCAGTCTCCGTTTTCTCTTCCTCAGTCGACCTTCAAAATCTAGAATTTGCGAGCTAAGATCTCCTTGTAGGTAATTCTAATTATTCCTGTGCGATATCATAATTATTCCCCGAACGCTTTTTATTACTCCTTACTCAATGTTATATATGCAACATATGTAACACTTCCGCATTATTTCCAACTATACATACAACTGGAGGGGTAGAAGTGACTATTAACCATGGGCCGTATCAACAATTAAGGGCTATTTTCCAAAAAGTAGATATTTTTGGCCTCAATTATGGACCTCTTCTTTTTTTCATCTGCTTTTCGGTCGATTTTTTCTACGTATCTTTTTATTCACTCCGTTGAAATCTCAATTTGGCCCACATGTAGACTCATGAACATGTAAGATTTCTTATAACACCCCGGGATCATTTCCGAAAGTAGCTTCTACGAAAGAAACAGGTATCCACATTATCACAGTAAACTGCTAAGTTTATAAATAACAGCACTAGCTGTACTCGTATATACATGGCAGCATGATTAACGACTATTTTGAAAACCATTATCGATGCTGAAACACTAACAGATTCTATTCGCTCGAAACATTTCTAATACCCCTACATAATGTAGCTACCTATTCTTCAGACAATTCTGCTCAAACTGATGTCGCCTTTGCCAGAATGAGACAGAGAGATGAATACTCTATACTTTCGAGCACTCAGCTAAATAAAAGACGATGTGGAGTGGCCGTTGTTGGAAAACAGGAAAGAAAAAAAAGCACACAAAAAGAGACAAAAATACGACGGAACGTGGCTGCATCGCGTGTACTTTGAATTTTCCAAATATATGTATTCGGAGCCAGAGATAACGAGTCTATCATCATTAATATACGTTTTACTTTTTGTTTACATGAGCTCATAGTTCCCCAGTCAACAGTATATTGTCAGCACGTCAGCTAATACAAAGGGCATTGTGCGAACGCGCATTAAAGACATCGTTCGCAGACAACTGAACCTGTTCTTCGGGGTTGTTATTGGTGCATTTGTCAAAATGTCACAAGATACCCTCGTGCGGAAACTGGTCCGCGAAAAGGGATTCGAGTTAGATGCTGGAGAAATTTGCGGACTCGTGGTCATTTATTCGTCGTCTCTCGCGGTTGTTCATTCGTCGGAGTGCGAACTTATTGACTTTTTGATATTTCCTACATTCTCGGCGGAATTTCGATAAGTAAGTACATTAGATCTATTTATCTTCACCGTGCGTGTACCCAGCTAGGTAAACTGGAATATATCGAAAACAATTATAGTTAAAGGCAACTAAAATGAACGTTAGGTTCTCTCGGGACATACGTCAAGTTTCCGTGCCTTCTGAGCTTGCGAATCGGCAAAGTTTTAACTATACAGTCATACAGTAAAACTATCAACAAGTGTTTTGAAAACATCAGTCACGCTATGAGTTTCAGTAATTGATGAGAATGTTCACAGTTCAAACAGATTTCATGCAAGCACAGTTCGTATATACGAAACAAAAATGATTAGGTGGAAATTGAATCAGGCCTTAGCGTCGGGAAGATGAGGTAGGAGGAACAAAAAGTCAAGCCTTTTTTGGATTGCTAGGGCGCGAAATTTGCCATTTAGCCCGAAGTCGCTACGCTGGAGAAAATGACCATGCTACCGGCTTGAATCATACGACTCTCCTTGCCGCTTACGTACGATAACAGAGATCATTTTAGAAAAGTCATTTATAAACAGTACATTTTACATTCCTACATTTGTACACGATATGTTAACTTTCGCTCCGATATAAGCTCGTTAGGTACTAAGCAGTTTACTTACAGTTTGATCACGCGTTTTGAAAGAACGCAGTATTTGTAGAGCGTCATTCTCGTTTCTATGGTGACTATCCGCCGGGCAGGTTTCTATACAGCGCAGCATGCTGTAATCACGCGAGGATCACATGCAACAGCCAACTGTTGAACAGCAGTACAAAATTACTAAATTGTCAAGTTAAAATGATCTATTGATGGCTCAGTGCACGGTCCTACCTCCATAATCACGATAGCAATATTGATAATCACTAAAGCAATAGACGTTTGAAGTTTTCGAATAGCCTTGTTACGTATTATCAAAATCGTCGATACTTACACGTTTTAAACTCCTTACCTGACAGTGACGGATACATCCGTCAAATTTTTATGTATCCGAAATTGCGAAATGACGGATGTTCTCACAATAACTTTTCAAGAGGGTGGGTACAAAGTATCTAATGTCGAAAATATCTTGCGTGTTATCAGACGTGATGTTTGAAACCTTATCGCGTGCTGTAGAGATGAAAAGCAAGGATGGCATTTTACATGTAAAATTCAATATTCTACTTTCTACATGTAGAATATGTAGAATACAAATACCTCTTGGAAAATATATGGTATTTCATAAGAAAATTGAGAAATTTTCAATAATTAGACCCGCACTAAAATTATCAAACAGAATTCGTAGACCCGAACTTAAAGAGAAGAAAAACTGTTCCTCTAAGGTGAAAAGTTCATCCAGAAAGTGATAACAAATAAAGTCTATCCTCTACAACGTATCATCCCGGATATTTTCTCATTCTAATTTGCATGTTTCAATTGAAAGAGTACTGAAAAAACGGGAGGAAATCCGTTATTTTGATTTTTTTATCAATGTACATCTCAGAATATAAATGCTGAATATATGGTTTTCAAAAACTGAAACCTTTGGGATAGTAATCAATATCAGCCTTTTATTTGTGTAGTTCTACAGCTTGATAAATACATACAATACCTACAAAGTATACCTACACTTCGTGCACCGAACTACTCAGACCCTTTAGGTATAAGCCTCCCCAGCTTTTTTCCATCATTTTCAGTCTTGGGCTACCTTTCCCCACGTTATCCCCTCAATTTTTGTTAAATCATCACGCCATTTTGTACCTGGGCTTTCTCTCCTTTTCTTGTCGTAAGATTCCCACTCACTGGTAATTTTGTTCTATCCTGTCGCACACAAACAAACAAACTTACACTTTTATACTTGGAGTGCTAAATAATCAAAATAATTTCTTCTCTTTTTATTTTGAATGAAATAAATGTAGAAACAATGGCGGTTTCAGGCTCCAGAGGTGTCCAACCAAGTACGCCACTGATACTACACAAGTGTATGTAGCGACTTTAAAGTCATCGACGCTTCTACCATGACTGAAAGTGACTGGTGGACCGAGCAACACTGGGGTACCTAAAACCCTATCAAATCATGCAGAAAGAGTTGTTCTTATCCCCCCATTTTATTTCATATTTTATTGGAAAATTTTAATAATCTTTAGCATAACACTATTTGCATAGCTGGAAATACGCGCTGCCGCGGTGATTGCCGCTTGCCTTTATGGTCTAGTGGGGAGATTTCGGGGGGCTGATCGGTAATTTCAAGTTTAAGTGGATATAGTAAACCCACAGGTCTAGTTGTGCGCCCCTGCACCTGTTTGACCTCTACCAATCGAATTCGTTCATCCCCGCTTTCATTTAGTTTTATGATTCTTCCAATTTTCCACGTTCCTCGTGGTCCTTTGTTAGAAATTTGTATGACATCTCCTACTTTCGGAATCTGATAAGAGCTTCCTCTTTTTTTGTTTAATTTCTTTTTGATATATTTCCCATAGAATTTGGATATACCTTTCCCGCCGCTGTCGCCAGAAAAAGTCTAACCTGCGAGTTTGTCAGCCAGTATCTAGTTAATTCGTTTTTCGTAGATGTTTTGAAAGTTGGAAGTTCTTAGTTCCATGTGTTTTCATCCGTGGATATGTTTAGGAAGTGAGCGGGCGTAAAGACTAGACTCATGCATACTCTCATCTTCCCGACTATCAACGTAGGTTAATGGCCTTGAATTAAGTACATTTTCAATTTCCACGAACATTGTTTATAGCTCTCTGAACGACAGGGTTTGGTGGGACATGGTCTTTTTTAAACATTTTTTGATTAGCGATATCAGTCGCTCGTAGAAATCTCCCATCCACGGAGATAGCTCGGGAATAAATTTCCATTTGACTTTATCATTCATTTTTTCGAAAACTTTCTGTATCACTTTTATGTTTGACCCATTAAACGAAAAAATCTGAACTAATGGTAAGACTCTTCGAGCGATGAATTTTCTAACAGCGACTGAAAGTTCTAGTGCGGTCATATCCCTGAAGAATTCTAAATGAATAGCTCGAGTGACTAAGCATGTAAAAATGCAGCCGTATGTTTTTTTGGTTTTCTCCCTGTTCTAAAACAAATAATGGTCCCAGGCAATCTAAACTTCTAAACCCGTGTATGTAAAAGGGTGGGTATTTTCAAATTTGATTTCAGGAATACGCGGCATTTTTGGGAAACTGTATGGTCCTCCTTCTCACTTCTTACAATTAAGACATTTTTTCAAGTTTTTCCTACACCTCTGTTCTGCCATGTGGTATACAATATTCTTTTCGGAACGCCGCGAGTGTGTACGAGACACCTACATGATATAATTTTTCATGATAGTTTTGGATAACCAAATCGGCGGAAAATGATGCTTCTTAGGCAGTAATTTTGGATATACCTGATAAGGTCGGTTACCCAATCTACCGCCTCATCTGAAAATCTCCTTTTCGTCAAGGAACAAACTAACTTATTTTGTAATTTTCTTATTCTTTATGATGTTTTCTGTAGTAAATTGAAAATTTGGATTCTGAATATACAGGGTGCAGCAAAAGTCACTTGTCCGATTTGCACGTTTCAAAAAATTAAAACAACAAAACATTGTACAGGAGAAATTGTATACGTATACAATTTCTCCTGTACAATGTTTTGTTTTTTCATTTTTTGAAACGTGCAAATCGGACAAGTGACTTTTGCCGCACCCTGTATACTTCCCATATTTCGTGAGCTTTAACTTCGTATTCCTTTTTTTTTTTTTTGTTTGCTGACATCTATCTAAGAACTTTTGACATTGTTTGGTAAAACCAATTTTTTAAGTGACTAGAATTTTTCTATCTTAATGCCGAAGAGTGTTTTTTTTAATGAATTTTTTTGGAATCTAACCAAGGATAAACCAATTGCGGCCCAAGGGACTTTATTCAAATTGCGTCCCGACGTATTTCGTTAGCTGAAGAACAAGAGTCAAACTGCGTCCTGAAGTTCATTTGTAGTTCAAGAAGAATAATTGTATTGCGGCCCGAATTAATGAACTTGCTTTCACACAAGAATGTACTCGTCAACGTACACTGAGGAAGTGACCAACGAAAATTATTTCACTTGTACATGTTTTTGTGGTAAAAATACCCTAATAATCATTTCGTCCACGATACTAGCGCATCTACAGGAGTGTCCAAACGCCAATACAAAACGGTTCTAGTTGTACAAACCACAAGTTAATGATAACTCTTTATTGTATAACTATAGTACTCTCGTATGACTATTCACCCTGAATTATTGGCAACGCAGCAGGATCTTACTTGGTCAGTAAATGTATGTAATATCACCATATCCATTTTTCACCCTGGATTTCATGTTGTGCTGAAGTTATCATCGATTTTCCCCCAACTTTCTTACTCCTCTGTGGGTGTAACAATTAGACTATTTCTTAGTATTTCAACACAAAATGTACTCTGATATACAAGTATTTTAAAGCGGATCTCGGGTTGTCCACTTTTTATCCGGATCTCACCTTGGGCAAGAAACTACAGATTTACTTACTCAAAGTTGTGGCGCCCGAAAAATGGAAGTCAATGCAAATGACTCTTGGTGCCATCTGTAGGATTTTTGGCCGGGCGCCTGAACTAGTGTACAGTATAATATAATCTTATACAAAATAGTGCATGGCACTTGCCTCAAGAGTGCGCTTCTGTTATATATACGATATATCCAAAATTCACAATTGCAGCGACTTGAGGCGACCCATATGCTATTTGAATGTACACTGCTTAAGGCGCCCAGTATTCTCTAAAACAGCGGCAACATAGCGCTAGCAAATTCCAGACACACACACGTCTGGGATAAGACAGTGAACGGGTTTACTTTCTGTGTGTTTTTTTTTTAAATTAATTAATTTATTTATTATTAGTATGTGTGACTGCGAACCTACATTCTCTTCGCATCATAATGCACGTGATCGCCTGGCTACTCATTCGTTTTATCCCTTCTTTCATTACATTTGCGTCCACGTGGCCGACTACCAGGGACGAAACTAAGGGGGCACGGGGAACAGCCTGCTCCTCAAGCTTCCGTTGGAGTTTGGAAATTTTTTCTACTTTGTTGAAAAAATTGAATAAGATACTTTATCTAAATAGAAATTTTTTTGGATCGCCGACTTCAAAAATGCAATCAGAATATGCCCCTATATGTACTTGAATTCAGATTTTCAAAAAATTATTTGCTTTCCCCTCTATATCATTTGTCCCCTCAAGAATCATAGTCTGGCTACGGGCCCAATCAAATACGAGTAGATTATACTATGACGAGAAGAAAATATAAAGAAAATTTTAAGACGTACACGGGAACGGATGTAGAAAGTGATCACAATAAATTTAGTAGTAATGAAATGTAGGTCTAAATTTATAAAGATGAATTAGAAGAAAGTAAAAAGAAAATGAAATCTGGAGTTATTAAAAGAGGTAAAGAAAAGAGAAGAATAGTAGGTATCAAAAAGAAATAACGAAAGAACTTAGTAAATCACAGTAGGGAATTGATATTAAAGGGGAGTGGATAGCGCTAAAAAAAAACAATAAATCCGGCAGCAAGAAAGAAAAAGGGTATTCATATAATAGAAAGGAGAAAATCATGAATGAAAAGTGAGATACTGGAGTTAATGGAGGGAAGAAGAAAGTATAAACAAAAACCAATGATAAAGAAAGTAAGGACAAATATAATAAGGCTTTAAGAAATTAAATAAAGGAGAATGTAAAAAGGCCAAACAAAGATGGATTCATTAGAATTGTGAGGAAATTGAGGAGCAAATGAAAGCAGGAAAACCCGATCAGGCATGTAACAAAATAAAAACATATTTTAGAGCAAAAAGAAAGAGAACAAATAATTTAACGGATGAAAAAGAAAAATGAATTACACTCTAAAATAGACGATGGGTGAGGTATGTTGAAAAAGTATACAAGAATGGAGCAGGTATACGTAAATAAGATGGAAAGAGAAAATAGAGTGGAGGATGAAGAAAGAGAAGATCCTAGTTTAGGATCGGAATTCGATAAAGCTCTGGAAGAAATGAACGTAGGTAAAGCAGAAGGAGTTGATGAAATTGCTAGGAAGTTATTGAAGAAAGGAAAGCCGTTTTATGTTTGATGCTTTTATTAGAATAAAGAATGAAAAAAGGTTTAGATACATTATGTAGCATTTGTAAATTCGTAAAAAGCTTTTGATAATGTTGAATGGTCGAAAATTTTTCAAATATTGAAGGAGATAGGAGTTAAGTATAAAGAAAGAAGAGTAATATGGAACTTATATGAGGATCAAAAGGACTGTAAATACTAATAGAGAATGAATTGGAAGAAGCGAAAATTCAAAATGAAGCGAGACAATAAACTTCTGTTTCTTACTAGTAGGTACTGTTAACCTCTATTTATGGAAAATGTAATTTAAAAAATGAATGAAAGGAAATCAGGCGTGATAATACAAAGGGGAAACGGTTAGAATGATAAGGTTTACAGATGACATTGCCGCAGTGGAAAGAAGTAAAGAAGAATAAATTAAAGAAAACATTGAAAAAGTTGGATGAAAAGTTGAAAATAAATTTTAAAATGAAGATGAATAAAAATAAAAGTAATGGGTTGTCAGTAGAGGGAAACAAAATACAATAAATGGACGCTGTTCAACAAAAGGGAACCAACTAACGTAAACAAAATGAGTTATTAGTATCGTTGGAAAGATAGTAAAACGTATAATTCAAAAATGTGTACTCACGTTGAAAAAAGCTGTATCAGTAAACGCAATGCCAAATAGTTTCTCCATGGCTCTTGAATTTCAAATCACGTGTTCTCAAAAAGCGGATTTTGCTAGTTGGTTCCCCTTTGCTGAACGTCGTCCAAATATGAAAATAGGAGGTGAAAAAATAAAGGAGGCAAAGGAATTTAAATATTTAGGTAGGCTGATAACGCAAGATGGAAGAAGTAAAACAGAAATAATAAGCAGAATGGAACAAACTAAGAAAACTTCTCTTCAAAAAGATAACAAGTGGAAAGTAAGACTGAGATTCCTTCAAACCTATATTGGAGATATAGCATTGTATGGATGTGAGACCTAGACAATAGGAACACATCAAGAAAGAAAAAGAATAATAGAAGCTTTTGGAATATTTGGTGTTATTGGAGAAAGTTGAAAATCGAATGGACAAACATCAGGAATGAGGAATATACTGAGGTGAATAGGAAGGAAAAGTAAAATTTGGAATATAGTTGTACAGAGAAGAGTTAAAATGATAGGTCATGATATTGTTATTACTGCTAGAGGGAACGGTTGAGAGGAAGAACTGGAAAGGAAAGCAGAGAATGAGCAATGAAGGGCAGATAATGAAGGATACAGAGCGTAAATCCTTCTGAGAAATGAAAAGGTTAGCACAGGAGAAAAAAAAAGTGGAGGAACGCTACCTACTAGTCGAGAGACTTACGGACTATAACAGCAACAACAAATTACTGGATGTGGGTCAATTTTCATTAAACTATATACTTCGAGTCTTAAGCCTAGGATTTTTTTTTTTTTTTTTTTGATCAGTAGAGTTACCTCTTACGTCTCCAATATATTGTAAGGAATTTGCATTTCATATTTCAATTTTAACGAATTTTTTATAATACTTACAACAGTGTACGTTTTGTAGGGAGCCTAAATTTGAACTTCTTACTAAGTAAAATCGGTATACGCACACTGTTGAAAAAATTAAATGAGTAAAAAACGCAAAATATTACAACAAATCATCGCATGGAACAGTAAATATCTAGTATCTATATCAGTTACCGCAGTGCATTACCTTAGGGGACCATTCCCGGTTAGTCTCATCAACAAAACACGATAAAAATAATTTCATCTGTTCACAAGGTAGCAGACAGACCGACCAAGAGGAGCGTCTCGAAGTCGTGATACTCTTGATGCATCATTCATGCTGACGTGTATCACTGACGTGGTCACTTTAGTACCATGCATTCAGTACCTGGCCTTGTCTGTGGCTTCTCTACTTGGTAGGCAATATTGAAGAAATTAACATTTATGAGAACTACCATAAACATTATTCGTTATGAAACATTTTCGTAATGTTGAATCAATACCAGAATTTTTCGGTTAAAAAAAAAGTGATGTAAAAGAAAATCCTAATGAAATGTGTATTGTTTCATTCATTCATTAAATATTTCTTTTGAACAGTCCTCCTTGGAGACGTTTTCCAGAACTTCAGTTGTTGAATATAAATACTGGAAAATGTAACCCAATCTTGAAAAATTGTAGCAGAGGTGATTATTTGCGTGAATGAAACATCAATTTTTTTTGTACCTGAATTTTTTTTTAAACTTCGTTTGAATGAATTCTCAAATTAGCATCAACACAGCAGTTTCTGTAATTGATAGATTATATGAATCAGCCTCTGTAAAACTACTAACGTTCTACCTTATATTGTTTTACCTTAACTTTGTCTGTTTTTTGTTTTTGCAGATTCAGAATGACAGACAACCAAATTGAGTACAACGTCATCCACAACGCCAGAACATGGTTAAAGCTACATCCTGACAAAATCGACATTATACACGTTTCCGTTGCCGACTGTCCCCAGTTCATCTTCGAGGTTAAGAAGTGTTACCGAGACGAGACTACTAAAGCTTATATCTACGCTTTCGTCATTCCAACGCTACATCGGATCAGAGATTATATCGTGGACAAAAAAATTAATTACGAGCCTGAAGGTGCTGTCAAGTTCATCTTCGACCTGTCACATCCGGTAAAAAATGCCATCGACCCACTAATATTCCAGTATTACATACCCGCCGACAGAAACATCGCCGAACTGGTCTGCGAAAGGCTGTTTTTCCACGATGAGAGACTAGAAGCGAGTCAGGATGATGTCCAAATTTTATATTACTACCTTTCCGTACTCACGGCTGTCGACCATCCTGTATTCAACCGGGTTTTACAGAGATTTACAAACGCACTCAACGAGGAGAATTATGTGTTGAGTACACTTGTGCCATCCTTCGTTGAAAATAGTGAACGAGTAATCAGCAGTTCATCTGCAATAGTCAGCAATACGTTTGCAGTGAACACCACGAATAGGAAACCTGTAGACCTGGTCTATCTTTATACAGACCTGATCTATTTCTTGTCGCTCATCGCTGAGCCCCGAGCAGATGGCGAGAACTTATCCAAACAAGTTCACGATATTCTCCTTACCCTTTGTTTTACGGTTGGTATCGGCCTTCCCAAAGTCACGTTACGCCGTGGTCCAGCCTGGACTCAGATCCACGCATTTTTTAAATCTAGTCCAATACTGTCCCGCGCTATTGTCGACTCGGTACTGAAACCGCTGACAGTTGAAAGGCCGATGAATTTTATCGAACGTTTGGCGATAAATCAATTGAAAAAAATATGGCAGTGGTACAGGCTACGCGACTTTCACGACTGCTACGTATTCGCAGTGGAACCGTACTCGGAGGCTCATCGATTACCCATTATTGTCCGACAGTGTAACGAAGTCATAAGTTTGTACCGTCAACTCCAGCTTAAGATTGGGAACGATAAATACCTTCCTTACGCTGGGTTTTACATAGACGACGAGTTTTTGGAAAAGTTCGCCATGGAAAAGTACCCCGCTTTGTTGTACGCTGTCATAAAAGCATTGGCCAATAATGGAAATGAGATAGATGAACGTAGGTGGCGGAAAATGGTGGCTACGTTACCAGTCGATGTCCCCAGAATGGAAATTGACCTCAAATTGGAAATTATGCTGGATGAAAAGGCTAAGCGCATTGCTGAAGAAGATAGAATGCTCAAAGAATATGTGATAATTGATATCTAGTTTTTAGATTAAGTTTTTGTATATATTTTATAGTTTGTAACTGTGTTATTATTTTCAGCGCTCTGTGATTTTAATATTATGATTATTTGTATTCTATTATTGACATCGATAAGTGAGAAATATTCACTATAGGATGCTTGTGGGATAGTTGCCACCTTTCTGGTTTTTTGTAGATGGGGAAGGGAAGGAGGGCAACGTTAGATAAAAGTTTTTGGTCTTTAGCTAAATAAAGACTGAACCTTCAGCTACGTTTTTACTCCATGGAACCACTTTTCAAAGGTTACGAAATTGTCTATGACTCAAAAACCGCCCCTATTTGGGGGGATAGTCACCACATGCTGAGTTAGTTATTGCTATACCCTCTATGGGATAAATGCCACACTAAAATAAGATACTATTAATCGAAAACATGTGCTAATTAAATAACATATTATGAAGAGTGGTTTTCCAAACTGAGGCAAATGAAACAACGAGTTGTCATCAAACTGATAATGCCACATGATTGGCGATAACATTTTCTACCAGACAGCGCCTCTATCACCAAATAACTAAGACATGACTCAGTTCAGTTTGGAAACAAGCCACTCTTCATTTAAGTAATTTTGAACAGAAGTACAGAACTCGCACAAAAACGTATTTCAGTCAGTTCCTGCGCCTCGTGTATGCATCCATCTTGTATTTCTCGCATTTCACCGAGATTTCGCCTTGTGTACATTTGGAAAACTTCCGACCATCATCCTTTTTATTCAGACTTTCATATACACCCAATGTATTACTAAGTACCTACAAAATTGTAAAAATTACGCAATTTGTTTTTATTTTTGGCAAATTCAGCTGGTCTTGTGGCATCTACCTCAAATGATTTTTGTGGCAACTATCCTAACACGAATGTTTATAAATCAGCATTTATTGTGCCATAAGTGCGAACGATTCAGAAAAGTGTTGACAAGTAAATTAAGGCAGTGATGTTAGACACAACCATTTTTTGTCATTTTATCAAACGAGCACTTCCTCTTTTTCTGTTGCGTTACAAGTTTTGTCACTTTTAGAGTTCTGTTATTTTGTTTTTTCACGATTTTGTTCGATCTAGACAAAATTATTTAATCATTTTTCTTTTAGTCATGTCACTCAACATAATCTGTTATCCATGGCGATGTGGCTTAACATAAGCCAACCTCATTTATTATGCTCATCATCAGAGTTCATCATTTAATCGTTGATGAAATGTTATATAACTTCATTATTTTTGTCATTGGATTTATTTTTTCATTATGTCATTGACGAAACGGTCCAGATGAAAGGCCAGTCTGAAGTTCTGTCATAATGATAACATTTTGAAAATTTAATGATCATTTTTTGTTATTGTGTTTTGTTATGTCTAACAACACTGAATTCAAATAGACTATTTGGACGCTGCTAAGCAAAAAGGACTTCAGTGACATTTGTCGACAAAATGAGTTATTAGCATCGTTGGAAAGAGCGTAAAAAGTAGAACTTTTCAAAATTGGGCCCCCGATACAAAAATGTGTACCCACGTTGAGAAAAGCTTATCAGTAAACGCTATTTCATAGAGTTTCTATATGGTTCTTGAACCTTGAATCAAGAGGGTTCTCAAGAAACATATTTTGTCATTCAAGTCCGTTTTGCTTAACAGCATCCATTTATAGGTAATATAAATGTATAATATATGTAGGTACTTACCAAATTGTAATATTTAATTAAGGTATCCAAAATGCTGCCATTCTCACTCGAACCATTTTGGTAAATTTCTTGACTGATGAAAGTTTCAAATAACAGCAACTTTTAGCCGGGTTACTTTCATAGATGATAATGTCAAATATCATACCTTATGAAGCAAAGTAGAGCTAAAAGTATATAAATTATATTGAAATTGGCAGGAGAAGGTGAAGAAGTTTTCAATATCATATCACTCCTATGTTACAAAATCGTGACGCCATAATATGCTTATGACTGTAAAGTAATAGTAAAGTTGATGTTTTCCGGTGTTTTCTCAACATTAAAATGCAGTGTTGCGAATGATAAAGCGTGAAATTTCGTTTCCAGTGATACCAGTAACTAATTTCCCCCAAAAATGGATTTAGCACAATTTTGCTCCGAGGTATCGATATTGTAATGTACACACCTACACACAGAGGTGATAAGCCTAACCATTAGCTTCAGCTTGAAGCCATTAGCCGAGTAATTTTGGTCAAGATCAGCTAGCTGTTAGTTTAGCCACTGAAGGATGTAAGCATTGGCGAATCTGTTAGTTTTTACTGAATCGCTGATACAAAGTTAATCCAGCTCTGTCGCGGTTGTCATTCCTGAATTCTTAACATCTGAACTTCTGAACCTAATCCGTATTGCTCGTTCGATTCTGTTTCGCAGCTAAGGAACTAGCTTACAGCTTTTAGCTTTAGCCATTAGCTCTTTGAATTTTAGCCCTGAAACATTAGTCGTTAACTAGTAGCCATTTACTGGCTTCAACTGTTACCTTTATCCCTTAGCCTCATCAGTCAAGGTCATTAGTTTTTGGCTTAAGCTTTAGCTTTCCAAATTGCTTATCACCTTTGTATACACAATTTCGAGACAGTGCGATTTGGTGGCAAATCCAATTTTTCTCGAAAATGAGATCTTGGTATCAACGGAAACGTAATCTCATGCTGCATCTAATAAATTGTAAATATTTAATGCTGCTTTCAGCATTCTTTTTCTTGTTATCAGTTCTAATTTTGCCAGCAATACCCTTGACTTTGAAAGTGAAACTTTGTTTTCCCTCTATAGCGAAATTAACTATTTTGGATTTGCATCCAAATTGCACTGACCCAACGACAATAAATGTGTGTGTGTGTGTGTATATATATATATATCAGTTTTTTAAACTCTCTGCTGGGAACACTAAAGAAGAAAGTGTGGCATCCATCCCACAATGGCAACTAACCCGCAAGGACCCTATGACTAGATATAGTTTTTGATTTACTCAGAAATACTGCATTGTAAAACGATCGTCATCATCCGGCCTCATTCTCGAGGATCCGCGCATCACCTTCGCTCTCTATGTATCCTCTGGTGGCTCATCAGGCCGATCCGCGACATCCGCCCACAGTCGGAGCATCTGACGGGTGTGCTAGCTGTGATTCTGATCCAGTGTTGCCGATTGAAGACTCCGCCATTTTGGTAAATTGTCGTTTTCCATACTCTTCGGTCCACTTTGGCGTTCTTCAGGGTTGCATGAATCATTGACACCATTTCAGTTTCCCAGACCCGCGAGAATAATTTGTAGAGCATCCTTGTGAGTTTGCCTCCACCATGCTTGGCGATCATCTTCTCCAGGGACTTTACCATTTTTCAGTTTGCTGACAGCTTGATTCACTTCTTCTAGGGTGGGGCATTGGGCCAGTTCTGGTATTTCTGGCTATTGTGGTAGTGTCTTTATCAGCTCTGGGTCAACAGCAGACGATTGGTTAAGCAACTCGTTGTAATATCTTTTCCATCTGTCTGCTACTTCTGCTTCCTACTTGAGGAGTGAGCCCTGCTCATACCTATTGAACAAATTGTATTCTGCGGCGATTTGTAGATAGCAGAGGCTTTATAGAAGGCTCCACTGCTATGTGAGTCAGCTAACTTCTGTATTTCTGCTGCCTTTTCTAAATGCCATTTGTTTTTCAACTGCCGGGTGATACGCTGCATGTTGCTATTTGCTGCTCTATATTTCCGTATGGTCTTCCTACAAGCTGGTTTGCTTAGGAGTAAGCTGTGACATTGCTTTTTGATCTTGAGCGCCTTGGTGATTTCTTTGTCGTTTTTGTTAAACCAGACAGGATTTCTCTTTCTGGGGAGTGGTCCGAGGGTTTCCTTAGAAGCTAGTGTTCTTCTGTGCTGTCTTCTTTGTCATTCTACAGCGCATTCAGGGCTTTGGTAACTTCTCATCTGGCACTGACTTTTGGGTCCTGTAGTTTGCTAATGTCCAGCCTGCAAGCGGAGTTTCGTGCTGGCTTCTGTCCAGGCTTTTTCGGGTAGATTTTCAGTCTGGTTGCCAGTAGCTTATGATCCATATCGCATTCCGCTCCTCTGTAAACTCTTGTCAAGGTTACGTTATTGAAGTCACGTTTCTGTACCATGATGTGGTCGATCGCGTGCCAGTGTCCAGATCTTGGATGTTTCCATGTACCTTTATAGGTATCTTTAAGCTTGACCATTGTATCCGTTATCACCAGGCCGTTCTGAGAGCAGAAGCTCAAGAGTAATTCTCCATTCGTGTTCATCTTTCCCAGGTCATGTTTTCCGATTACACCGCTCCATGCTTTGTGATTTTTACCTACCCTGGCGTTAAAGTCGCCAAGTACAATCAGGCTCTCACTTGCAGGTATCTGCGATGCTATATTGTTCAGCTTCTCATAGAATTGCGCCTTCCTTTCATTCATGGCTCATTATAGGGGCATACGCACAAACGATAATGCATTTATAGTTGAATATTTCTCAGAATGTAACTGATTAGTACCTGTTTTTATATTTGTGATCCTATTTTTATACTTGTGATTATTGGTTTCACATAAGAATAAGTATGTAGGTCTAGGTGTACCTATGTTAAATATGTAAATATATGTGATCAAGTACCTATAATATTTTCTAGATCATTTTCAAATCATTTCATCTCAGATAATGTGTCATATAATTTCCTCATTATCTTATCTGATCTCATTTGTTTTAAAATGAAATAATTTTCATCATTATTGTTTTGGCTGTAAGTTTTTGGAAGTATCAGAATAAAAGTGAACTGTATTTGAATCAGTCAGCGGAAAAACCACTCATTTTTTTGAAATTTTGCAAGAGACACAAAAAACGTTTCACAGCCATTTGAGTAGAGGTACAATTTTTGATATAGCTTTAACATGTAGTCGACCATACCCTGTTCTAGAGCTCAAACTTGAATAATTTTGCTATGGTAGATGCATCTTCCTGGTGCAAAGAAAGGATTTTCATTAAAATGGTGACTCAAGTGATTTGCCAATGACTTATTCATTTAAATTAGTAACAAAAAACTAATGTAAACAAAAGAAAAATTATAAATGAAAACGAGACTGAAATTAATTAAAGAAATGAACTTTATGAGTAAATCTAATTCAGATTCACTGCGAGAGAAAGTGTTCTTGACCGCAAACAAGGTATTTGCAAAAAGTTCGACTTAGAAACGGTCTTAGATGAAGAACAGGTTTTGGCTTTAGGTTTAAGCTTATCTTTATCGGTTCTTTCAGATGCAATCGGTTTAGGCGCAGTTTAACTGCGAATACTTTCGTAAGGAAAACATCTATTCTGTGAGAATTTTTTACCAAATCGTAGCAGCGCTGCGTAGAGTACCCTACGCTTGAATTTTCCCAGTCCGTACGTAGCTTTTTGATAATTTACGCGCGACAATGTACGTCGTAAACGAAGAAATTTGCGCAGTGTTTACATAGCACACCTCGAGACCGCAAATAACGTTCTTTAATGCACTCAAAGCAGACTTTCCTAGAGAACATAATCTTGAAACAAGTTTTCAGCATCTCTGTCATGGCTTGCTTTAGAAAATACAATTTCTGAACTGGCTTAAAGTTGTCGTTAGCATCAATCATTGCAGAGAAAAGGGAATGTCATTCGGTAAAATTCATCATAGGTACCATCAAATTTTGGCAAAGAATGCCTTGCAATTTTACGAGAGGGTAACTCTGAGCACTATCACATATAAATGAAGTATCGAGCGATTCACGCGAAATGGTGCAGAAGGTAAATGATTAAACGAGTTAAATTATTCAATGGCCAAAATTACTTACGTAAGAAAAAATATCGCGATTTGACCCGAGACGATTGAAGTAAAAGAATAAGCAGCGAAACCGTTACTGAATACACGCGCGAACCGGCACTCTCTTTGTCATTGATCCAGCCCGGAGGATCAAACACTGTTTTGAAAATAAGTTTGAAATGATTAGAATAAAAGTTGACTGTATAAATCAGTAATGAGGTCAACAAAAGAGAAGTTATAAATGAAAACGAGCTTGAAATTTATTAAGGTAAAGCTAATTAGGTATGAGTGAATATTGAAAATAAATCCAAATTCGAGGGCAAAAATAAGAAAACCAAGGGCGAACACGCGAGCACGAGAGCAATAATGTTAGGACAGAAAAAAGGAAAGTAGATATGTATGAAAAAGTGCTTTATCGCAAGAGAGTAGAGTTGAAACGTGAATTTATTGTGATGAACGAAAAATAAGAGATTGGCAAAAGTGCGAGTGAAAGAGATAAAAATTAGATTAACATCCTGCCCATGTTTAACTGAAGATTACATAAATAACGCTTCTGGGCCACTGGACATCCAGTAGTAAGATGATCAATGGAACTACCTATTTTCAACGTTCTACGAAAAAGTGCGACGATTTTTCTTGCTGCTCTTTCAAACCAATATATCTTAGGAGCGTGAATGGATTTCTACAAAGTACAGTACAAAAATTAAGTACATTTATTTTTGATAACCGTAATACTAATGTCAGCTAACCGAACGGCAAAGATGGCTGACATAAGCTGAAGCAAAGATGACGGCAGATAGCCTCACCTCTATGTAATGCGTTTATGGAATAAAAAGTTAATTTAATACGTCTTTTTTAATTTATTTTACATAAATTCCATGAACCATCTGATTCATCGAGACTAACTCAAGGCTTTGTAGGATTCGCCTGGGCAGGCTCTCCAATACTTGATGAAGACTTTTGAAGACCCCTTATGACTTGGTACTTTTCAAGACTGGTTTACAACTTTCAAGGCTCGTTCATATTTGCTAAGTGCTCATCGAGACTCTCTAAGGCCCCAGCAAGATGTAAGATTTGATGATACTTGAACCTCTTTAATAGATTGAAGAATCCTAAAATATGAGGTTGCGCTAGAGAAATCAGAGATCACAATTTCGGAAACAGTACGTATTAGAACGTAACCAACTCAGAAAATTTGCATAAAAAAACTTCCGGGTGACAAGCGTCTTCGCTAAATTGGGCCAAATAAAAATCTGCGTCATTCAGTTACAACTAAAATAAATTTCCATTAATTTAACAAACAAAAAGTTTATTACACATCTAATTTGAATTATGTATACGATAGTTCTCTCTCGTAACAATATCATTAACTGGTTTCACAAACTGTACTTTTGTTCTCACTTTTTTGTCAATAAACTCTGTATTTCTCACTATAGTTATCGCGAATACTGCACATAAATTTAAATTATGCAAAACTCATCTGAGTTGGTATATAAAAGAAAGTCTGTAATGATAGGGGAAACTTTTTCGGGTTCATTAAGATGCACGTGGTGACTGCCATTCACAAAGCTTAGTTTGAACTCTCGTGCAGTAACTGCGATCAAATCGCACACTTCTTTATATGCAGGCCACGTTTCATTATCATATGGAATTGCTTTGATGTTCAGATAACGACATTTGATTCGTCGAGCACAGTCGCGTACTAAGTCTGCAGTTGATGGGGCGAGCCATCCAACCTAAATTCAAACAGTGACGATTCTATGTAAGTGGATGCAGCTCTATTTCATGAAAAATACCTTCCACCGTATTCCATGTTACACGACAGAGATCAAGCAAACAACTAACAACAACGTACCTTCACTCTGTTATCCCTGGAAAAGGAATATTTGTCGTCTTCTCGGGGGAACATACCACGAGTCATTAGACGTTCACAGCCTTCTCTAGAGACTCTTCCACCGTGACCATTCATTGTTATTCTGAGCATACCTTCGTAATCCTCAATTGGATCCTTGCTATCTTTGATCTCATCAAAATACAAGAACCTATTAAAAAAATCAAATGAATTAGCGAAAGCAAATCGTAACGTGAACAATATTATAATTGGAATTCTAATTATGAGGAAACCACAGTAGGAATCGTCAAATTCAAGGGAGTTCCAGATTCTTGATACATATCAAAACATCAATGTATCAGCTTCTCTGTACATGTATGCCCTAATAGATGTACATGCACATTCCATTAAGTTGATCCTTGGCATACTATTTTCGATCGTGACATACACGGGAGCGTCGTATTTATAAAAGCACTACACATGATCCGCAACACGGATATTTTTTACAAGTAATGCCGGAAAGATCAAATTACAAATACTTCTAGGATACATAGTTTCCATTTTACATCTGCATTTTGCCACCTCAAATTCAATTTTGGCATGTTTAGAAGTACAGGTTTACAGTCTTTCTCATAGTTCACTACATTCTGATACAGTTTATCTTTAGTCATTCTTACTTATCAATAAATTCGCCCATTTGCCGTACCCTACTATCTTTGCCAGTGAAATCATATATAGGAGCAACCGCGTCAATAGCAATCAACGAGTTCACATCATCCGGATAAATAGCAGCATATAAAAATCCAATGATAGCACCCAAGGAATGGCCCATGATGCTGATGCTAGTCCAACCAAATTGTTGTTGTATTCTACGTAACAATATGGAACCATCCCAAATCAGGTAATATGGAACACCCTGCAAAATTAGGACTCCTTAATTCTGATACAACATTGATCGTAAAATTCGCTAATATTTAAACGCCCGATACCTGAGGTAAAGGCGACGAACGTCCGTGTCCGGGTAAATCAATGCAGAGAAAAGACATCTGTTCTGGAAGTAGTGGAATAAGCGCGTCGAAGGTAGCCGCATTGTCCTGCCAGCCGTGAATGCAGATTACAGGTTGGCAGTCTTTAGAGCCCCACCACCGAGCTGAAAACACACAAACGTTAATACCCCGAACATTTTTTTGTTTTGAAGGATATTTGATGATGTAAATGCACCGATACTTATTCCAATTTGTTATCGCAATATTAATCTACTTTCCCTTAGTACATAGTCGGTATTACTAGGGGCTATCGACGGGTAAATTCATGGTACTTGCCTAGTGCGTACACCGGGGATTCAATAAAATGCCTGTTTTTCCTTCTCAATAATTTTATGAAAACACAATCCCTCTACATTAGTGGGTATAAATTATAGTTAATTATAAGACAAGTATTGCAAGGGCATCCCTAGAGGAATGTTACGAACCATTTAGGAGGAAGAGGAGCAGGGGCAACGGTGTATGTCTTATTCTTTGGAGAAAAAATTGAAAGATGAATGTATATACCTACTTTCTTCCACTCGACACATTCTTCATCGAGCAAGAGTAGTTTCATCTCTATTTTAATAGCTTCTGAACTGCTGTAATAGAATTTGTTTGAAGGAGGCAATAAGAGTTACTAGAAAACAATGCCTCAATTTTTCATTAAAGCCCTACATCCGCTTCTATACTGTGCTTGGAGCAAAGGCGTTGGAAAGAAATCTTTCATGAATGGAGGAAAGATCAAAATCTGATGATTCTTTTTCTTTTGGATTTTGGAGGCCCAAGTCGAAGCCAGATTGGAAATTCGATGCATTATTCCAACCAGCAAAAATAAGAAACTTTTTGGCCAAATTGGTTTTGCCCACTACAGTTCCTCTTTCGATTCATTTTCTGGCGCAGAGGGGAAGTGAATTCAGATTTCCTGCAGTATTTGTACTCTACTTGACACCAACTTCCAGTGATGTGCTCTGATACTTCAATTAATTTATCAAGTCGGGTAATGGGTAAACTTCGCCCGTTCAAAGCGTAAAATTTCTGTTTTGGTATCCCAATTGGAGCAGAACTGAAAATCTGTCAGGATATTCGCAGTCAGCGTCTCAGCGATGATTCGGACCTAGCAGCGAGGTGGCGCGCTGATGTCGTTTTACGACTTTCCATTGAATTTCTTATCAACGTTAGGATAAAAATGTACATTTTATCCTAACGTTGATAACACAAAAGAACTAGATGTTGTTGAAAACTTCCGCCAGATGTCCGCCATTACGTTGCTGGTCCAAATAGTTTTCATGTTGATAAACCCCGTCCTGCTCTCCCCGTTGAAGGGAGCGGGGGGGGGGGAGTCTTCGATCCCTTAAGAAACTAGATTTTCATACTTTAAGCAGCGCTGCCATAACCATAAGAATACAGTCAACAATTACTGTTATGGTTATATATGAGAAGTTATCTGTCAAAGGGGCGCTTAATATATGGGATTCCCATATGTCAAGCGCCCTTTTGACAGATAACTCCTCATATGTATTATTTCATTCATACAATCAAATGATGATTAGTTATGTCATTTGATTAATACACTCACAATTATTTCATCAGTTACCAACGGTTGGTTTTTGATTACGATTTTTGGTTCGACGGCTCTTTTTTTCAAATAAGCTGACCACCTCCGTAAAATATCCTAGGTACGTCACTCACGTTAAGACAGTAAAATCATGTGCTAGTGAAATAAATGGATGAGTCAGCTCCAACGGTCAAGTTGTACAAGTATAATGGAATGATAGAAGAACTTTTGAAAAACCGAGAAGTATAAGTGAAAGTTGGTGTACTAACATTGCTGATAACACTAGAACAAAGAAGTAACAAGCTGCCATTCAAGGTCACGATATCTGAGATTACAACCAAATGTATTGAATATAATAACTGTAGGTATGCATAATTTCTATGGAACCCAGAGACATGTTGAATTCACAAGGACTAAACTGTATTTTGAAATTGACGCTCAATTAACTCAAAATCACTGTCATATTAATAATACCCTTTGCCGTCCAACCGTCTCAATTGTGATAGTAAGTTGAGTATTTTCAGAAGAAAATAAGGCATTTCTCACTTGCCGGTACGAAGGAAAGTGAGCGCTCGGTGTATTTGCTCTGTCGCATATCTTTTTTTGTGAGTGAGCTCTCAGTCTTACAGGTTCATTTGTCGAATGTAAAAAATAGAAGTGCCAGTTTTTAATTCGGACCTAGCAACGTGATGGCGATGTGATGTCGTTTTACGACTTTACATTGAATTTTTTATCAACGTTAGGATAAAAGTGTACAATTTTATCTTACTGTTGCTAAGACTAAGAACATAAAAGAACTAAATGTTGTTGAAAACTTCCGCCAGATATCAGCCATTACGTTGCTAGGTCCGAATTCAAATATGAATTCGTGGTTTTCCTTTGTTTTTTAGGTAGACATATTTTTTTTTACTAATACAGAATGGACGTAGATATGGAGCCAATGGAGGTATAGTTTCTGAAATCTTGGGTCTTGCTCAGTCTCCTCCCGAGAGGGGAGAAGCGGAAAAGACCGAACTATCAGTATACATGGAGGCAAATGAATAATTCATATTTCTAAGAAGCCGCGTTTGAAAAGTCATTATTAAGTTAGCTGATTGTTATCAAGACTCGTCGGCACTTATTAGTTTCATTCAAACTCGTTCAAAATTCGTGCTTCTCTGAGGACTCAACCGTTGAGAGCTCTTCAGATTTTGAAAACTTATTCAGTAAAGACTTACATACACTAATTTAGCACCTTTTCAGACTCGTTCATCATACAATGTCTGTTGAAAGTGAGGGCGAGAAAGGGGGTACAATGACAACATCCCACACTTTTACGAATAGTCCCTCTGATATGCTGCACTGGCTCCAGAACAAATGGCTTAGAGCCTGGCTCAAAAGAACACAATATTAGTAAAAATCCTCAAGAAATTCCTAGTTTGTTTTCTTCTAGCAAGTATTATGCACAATGTCTCACCAACAGATTTATGAAAATTCCGAGCAATTAAGTATCCACCGACAGTCCACCATTACCACAAATAGATTTAAATCTCTCTTTACAATGTTATGAAACATTACTGGTAGGATCACCGACATAAGACCTCACTTCCCCAACACTATCAAAGAGAGCATTTCACAATATATTAGAGCGCATTATTTACAGCAATAAAATGACAGGATGTGTGCTGTAGCGACCACTAGCTTCCCTCCTCCCAAGACTGAGATTGTCTCACGCCAGTAAATAGGATTACAGTCATAGGAAATTATTCCACATCCGAGCAAGATACTATTAGATCCTCAGTTGTGCAATATTTTCACGTAATGCATGCGACTGTATAAATGTTAACCAGAGTTCACCTCGTGTGACCTATCTGCAGAATAGTAAGCATCCCACCGGTAATCCATTCAACTCGAATGAAAATCACTTACCTTTAACTTGCCCCCATGGAACAGGAATAATCGTATCCTCTGTTGGTTCAGTAGGCCCGCTCATTTAACTTTGAATATCAAAAATGATGGCGAAAACTGCAAAGTTAAAATACAAAACTATGCCAATGAAATCGTTCAACAATATGCAAACCTGTTCAATTATTGCACGTATATGCGTACGCTACAGTACTATTTCAAAGTCTGTACACCGCGTTGAATTTCTTTTACGAATGATCCAGACCAAATATTTAATATTCCGAAACGTGTGACGCAACTTGAATAATTAACCTAGTTCGTTCAGCAACATACATGAGACAGCATTTGAACTTCAAGTTTACGACGTCGTAATTTATGAACGCAACTTAGTGAGAAGATTAACGCCGTATGTTGATTAAAAAGAACAATTTATGAGCTTGAACTCGAAAAAGAAAGAAATTATCAGCCACGCGAGTGATATATCACATGTAACGCGTAATTTACAAGATACAGTTAACGATAATGGATGAGTAACGCGGAATACTACTCGAATGGCCGTCTGAACTCTCGACCATCTTCAGCTGCTTCATTCGGTTAATTAGTCGAGTTTTTGAACTAACGAGCCAAAATTACTTACCTATTTTGGTTCACTATTCCCTTTATTTCAATGCAATACTAATTAAAATTAAAATTAAAACCTTCAAATTATTCGATTGATTAAGTAGGTACATTTTTTTCCGAATAATTTACAGAGCAGATTGTAACCGGATTTCAATTTACTGATAACAGCTGATAACATCGATTTGCTTGTAAAAATTTTTGCAAACTATAACTGGTAACACTGATATTCCATTTTCTATCCTTATCAAAATTGACAACTCAAAACAATAAATTTGAATGTAGCAATCTACCAATTTCTCATTTTCATGAAATCCTAAAGTAATATTTGGCGTTAGATTTATCATTTTCCGCTTCGTAATTGAAAACTTGTGTCGTCTAAATGGAGAATTCTCACTCTCGGCCATTTTCTGTTTGAAGTTTTTGTTAGTGAGCGTTTAATGAATGTAACGAATGCGGCCCACTCGCAACCACATGCACCAATCGATTGCTAATTGCGAAACACTCTGAAGAACTTGATTGACGTTACTGTGCAAGTTAAAACAAGCTTGTGATAACATGCTGTAAAGCACGAGTTGTTGAACTTTCATCAATTATCATATGAGTCGAATTGAAGTTTGAACGCTGATAGTATTTGACTCTTACTAATGCACCAACTAGCCTACGAATCCTATGAGAAACGTTATTATGGTACGAAAGTCAAGTGCTCGAGGTTGATACGCAATGCTCAGAATTCCAATTTACGATGGCATTTTTTCAGGTTGAAAAAAGTAGCTTTCTGAGACGGCCATATGGATTTTTCTCCTCGAAGTCGTCGGCTGTTCTTGTTATTGGAACTTTGGTGACCGTGTTCCCCCTGGCTCTGCTGTTATGGCTGGTGACAGCTGTGGTTTCCACAGCGAACGCTGATGATTCCGACAGTAGAGAAGGTAAGATTTCTGTGATGATTAAATTTATGCTAAAGAAGGTTGAACGTTTGTTTCGATTTTAGTTAGGATTTATATTGCTGACATGCAAATTCGATACCAATCCAGTGCTATTGTGGAGAGAAATGACTGAGTTATAATGGATTCCACTGTAGAGACGAGAGAGGGTATCATCCCCGAGATTCTCAAGAAATAGATTACTATATCCATAAATTATTCTTTCAATCATGATGCTTGCTTCCCCGTATTTTCCGGTACATATGAATATAGATTAAAGTAAATGTGAAGAGGTAGAACATCTACAATGTGCGCTATTTGTGTTCATTAGATACCATTTCCCCAGCGAGATGGTTGATTGCTACTTTGGTGCCAATATCATTCGCAATATATGGATTGAAACGTGGCAGCGTGTGCTTCAGCGGCGCTGTTCTCGGTTAGTCATCCAATACTTCAATTATGAAGCAGTTGAAATATTTATTTTTTCGAGCCCACTTATACACTGAAAACTGGTTAATTAGTTGCTGATTTGTGGTCGTGTTCTGTCCAGGATTACTTGTCGCATTTATCTTAGCTTTGAGCAGCTATCCATTCTTGACCTGTGTTCTCGCTTTCTTTCTGTCCGGTTCCCAAGCCACGAAATTCCGTAGTGAAGTGAAGAAAACTTTCGAAGATAACTTCAAACCAGGTACGTCATGGATTATCTTGCTCTAGTTGATGGATTGCTATTTCTGCCGGGTTTGTATATTCTACTTGAATCGATTAAATCAGAAACGAGAACATTTCAAAAAATATTAATTTAGATAGAGAGACTCACCGTTTGATGTAATAATTATCTGTTCACTCAAAAAACTTTCTGTGCTCCCATTGATGGGTCAGTCTAGAACAGTGGAATTACCCCATCGGTGAAACTTGTACCGAACGGTGGGTCTGTCTGTCTGAATGACATTCTCGAGAAAAGATCAGCCTCACGTGTTGAGTCTACTGCACTGGTTATTTTTGTGATCTTGTATTGTCATGCCGAAAGTAGAGATCTCGAAGTTAAATTTTGCATTCATACAGTTATGCAAACGTGTAAGAAACAACATGAGGATTTAGTTTCGAACATTTAAACGTTACTAATCTGAATACAATGTAACTAATTATGGAATTAAATTCATTTTTTCTGTATTTTTCTAATATTTCAGCAGGAAAGGACAAAAATCACATGATTATTAGATCAAAACGATCGTGATCTAAGATCACCAAATGATCATTAGATTTGGGATTTGAAAGCTCGTGATTTTTTACTGATTTGTAAAATCATCAAAGGTGCAGAAAGTGAGGTGTCATTTACCGAAAAGGTGTATTTTCTTTATGATACCACACCTGCATAATCTACATTGGAATCCGATTAGTAATGTTTCAACGAATCTGATGTTTTTCGGGTATTAATTGTTTACAACTAAAGCCCAATGTTGTTCCTCACAGGGGTGCATAATTGTACGAGTGTATAATCTAGCTCCCGAATTTGTTCAGATTTCGTTATGAAGCATACCTAATTCATGATGAAGCAAGATTAACTCTCTCTCCAGTTGAACTATGGGCCATAATATCAAATTTATTTCTATGTTCAGCTGGAGGACGGAATTGGGTTCAAGTTCTGTGTAACTGTGGTCCGGCTACCTTGTTAGCGATTATCTACATGCTGGATTGCGGTATCGGCGAAGTTCCTATTGATTTTAACACAAGTTATCATGCTTCCTGGCTCTCAATGGCTATACTTGGTAACTGCAGCTCTCAATTTTCGAAAACAGTATTTGTTCCTTACGCCTCAGGCACGTGAATTAAAATTATTATTTTTGTAGGTACATTTGCAGCTGCATGTGGGGACACTTGGTCTTCCGAATTGGGTTCAGTAATTAGCTCTCAGCCAATCTTAATTACCACTTTTAAACCAGTTCCAAGAGGTAAATATGATTGAATTGACTGATAAATTGAATGATATAGTTCCATCGATAACAAAAACAGAACTTGATGCTCTTTATTCATTGTTAAAATACTTTAATGGTGCACTTGTGCAGGTACAAACGGTGGTGTATCTGGTCCGGGTTTGATGTGTGGATTTATCGGAGGATCGGTCATAGGACTAACGTATTACCTTACATTGATCAATACATCTGATAGCACGCTACTGGAGCGTGCGCCGTTTCAGTGGCCTATCATCATCGTTGGCGGAGTTTCTGGACTTGTTGGCAGTGTTGTCGATTCGTATATCGGTGCCATATTCCAGTATTCAGGTATGCTTCTTGATTTCATACTATACCTATTTTAAACATGTTATATAGTTACAAATCAACAAGTCAGCTACATCTAGCTAACTCGATTGTTTCAGGTCAACACAAGGATACCGGGATTATCGTCGAACATTCTGGAGAAAATATTATTCATATCAGCGGCAAAGAGATATTAGATAACCACAGCGTTAACTTAATCTGTACTATAATAATGGGGCTGATAACCCCTGGAATTGCAAATTCACTGTGCAGATAACTGTATTGTGACTCGGGATTTCGTGCGTCCATGAAATACATAGGTGTATCTCAAATATACACGTAAATACGGTGTTGTGTACAAAAGTAAATCTAAGATGTTATGATCTGTACTTGCAAAATTCAAGCAATTTCAAATTGTGAGATATTTTTTGTATATTTTTTGTTAATCTGTGCATTTTGTAAACCTTTTTTTATTTTTTATTTTATTGTATGTTGGATTCGAATTAAAAACTCTGCGTTGAATTGGCGTGTACATTCTTTCATCTGAGAATTCAGATTGTTGGTCAATCTTTTGATATCGCCATCATTAAGATGCTTTGAAAGTATAATATGGTATTTGATGTTAATCATGTTCTGTTTCAATGTGAATGTTCTTGTATTTTCTAAAAGTTGGTTTTTCATTGAATTTCTGATCATTTTTGCTAATTATTAAAGTTATGCGTTATATTCAAGATACTGAACCTGACTGAACTCGAACCTACTGAGAGTAATGATTCAGCACTCATTATTACTTCAGTAGTTGGTTTCTTGGTCACTCTTTTTAAATATAGGTACATGCTGTTAGGATAAGTATGGAAAGTGCGATTTCCTGTCATTTTGTGAGTTCTGACGTCACATCTTTCAGTCGGAAATTTGATACACCATACATTAACTTAACATAGAATTACTTCCGGTCTCCAACATAACTCATGTGGGTAGGGCAAAACAATTTATACTTCTTTCGATCGGTCATCAGAAAAATTTGAAGTTATGAGTGTTCTATAGAGCATCTCCTCGCCTCTATTACTGCGTCGAAAATTGAAATGTATTTGGTGCTTCAAATTATGCTAAAGTGTATAATATTCATTATTATATTATGTAAAAAATGTCTGATATCCTGTTTTAGGTACTAGAAAGCATACAGCATTGCTGCATACATCAAATTTCCAACTTTTTAAAGATGGTAACACTGAATGCGTGCATATGATCCTACGTGGGGAGGTGGAAGCAGGGCCGGATTTGGGGTGGGGCCCAGGGCCCCGGGTGTCTACAAATTAGGGGCCTCCACAAAAGTCATGAAAGTGTCGTTATTACAAATATAATATGTTGTTCATATGTACTTTATGTGAATTATTCTTACTGGTTAATTTGGAACTCCAGTTTTTTTTGTTTTTTTTTGTGGGGGGGGGGGGATTTCTTGACACTTTGGGGCCTCCGCATCTTCCTGGGCCACGAAATCTTAAATCCGGTCTTGGGTGGAAGCCGAATTTTTCTTAAAAAATTAGAATGTATTAGTGCTTTAATTATGCTAAAATCATATTCATTGGAAGCGTGAACGGTGAGGAGACTGGTGTCCTGTTCTGAATACGAAGCACACAGCATGACTGCATCTGACTGCATACATCAAAATTTCACACTTCTCAAATATGGTAACACTGAACGCATGCATGTGATCATGCATGGGTGTACATCGTCAGCAGACGGAAGCCGAATTTTTCTGTTCATCTGTACCGCTGCATCATTTTTCATTCCCCTCCATTCACAAACACCTGATGCTACAACTAGAAAAGGATACTGAGAGAATGTGTGAATTGTAAAGAAGAGGAAGAAACGTAGAATGATCAATAATACTATCTTTCGAGTTTTATAAATGAAGTGTATCGAGTACCGTCTACCGTTTGTGTGCACGTAGTGTCCCAGTGTCATTTACGTGAAATGACTGGTTTCCTAAGAGTGTTTGTTTACTATAGCACTGGGATTGAAAGGTTTCTTCTGGATTTTACTCTTTGCACTGTTATGTAACGATATTATGCTATAATTATTCGTATGAGCTTTCGTTTTGAGTTCAACAACATTCGTTTCGATGGATTGGTGATATAACGGTATCTATGAAACTGCATTTATTTGTATCAGTAGCCTGCACTTCTACACGCAAGTGTAAAAGAATCATTAATTTAGCTTAATTCAATTATTTTCAGTCTTCTCCAACTATGCACGAACTATTCACGCAGGTTCTCAGCAAAAAGGACTTGTCGAAAGTAAGCCAACGAATGTTTCCTTAAAGTAATACTGTTATACTTTTAATAGCAGATAAAAAAGAACACTTGTTATTCTAGGCCAGGGATTTGTTCTTTGTTCGAGATGAAGCGATTGCCAACGACTTGACCGAGGTGATAAACGCGATCTGCGAAATAACCAGTTCACCTGATTACGTGAATAATGACAACGATCAAAGTGTTGTCGAGATATGTATTACAAGAGTCACATCAGCGATCAGGTTAATACCGAATTTTCCTATGAGCTAAGTAGTATTAAAACAGTTAAAAGTAAGTAACCATGCTTTTCGTAGAGAAACGGATTCGATAGAACAGCATGCCGAAGCAATGGTTACGTTATTAGAATCGTGTTTGAATCACAATTTGAAACCCTCTTCGAAAGGCGAAGATCCACCTCACGCGAAAATCTCATCCGATATCATTTCGTGCATCTTTTTGGTAAGTCGACCTTCAATACACCGTTAATTGAGGAACCATATAGCTCGTTCATTTTCGAATTTTGGGTGTAGAATTACAACAAGAAGGATGTGATGAAACGAGTCTTGCCAGTGGCAGTGAAATTTCTGCATAAAGGCAATAAAGAGCTGTTTCGAAACATGGCTTCGTACTTATCGTTAGCTGCGGTTCATAATGCCCACTTACTCTCCAGACATGTCCAACTGATCATCGACTCGGTCATATCAGGTATGAAGCGTCACGATTCATGTAAGTCAGGATATAAACTCTTTCTAACAGACATTTTATGGTACAGGAAACTATCCGTTGTGTCGAGTACTTCCTCAGATTTACGACGAATCGAAGGAACAGATCCATGATCATGCCATGGCACTGGTATCATTATTACCGTCTTGTGATCTTACCGAAAAGCTCGCTTTACTTCATCTGTTTGCGCAGATATCGAACAACATGCCAACGGTATGTGTCATTGAGGTGGTGTCTAGATGTCTGTTGTTGCTTTTTCTCATCCCGTCGTTCATTTCTGCAGTTGTTGGAGGCGAGTTTGCCTCAGTTGTGTGAGTACTTGGGGACATCGTCGACAGCCGCCGCCACGCTACAAGTATTTCTCAATTTGGCTGAGAAATGCCCGCAGATGCTGATCGATTCGATCCCGAAGATCAAAAACGCTGCGAGTTGTCATCCGAACACGCTGTGTCTGGCTGCTCAAGTATTAGCTGCTGTGGGCAAATTGAGCAAGGTGAGGGTAATTTATTTGAAATTGGTAGTTTAAAACTTGATCTCGATTTATAGTTATCAAGAAAGAATACGCTTTCTGCCATTCAGGATCAGCATGACTACCTTTGTCAGAAATTGAGCATCGAACGGTAGTTTAAAACTTGATCTCGATTTATAGTTGTCAAGAAAGAATACACGTTCTGCCATTCAGGATCAGCATTACTACCTTTGTCAGAAATTGAGCATCGAACGGATGATTTACTTAATTCCAATTTGATTGTAGGATAAAGCCCAAGATGCGCTGAATTTTGTTCTCGAATACCTACCAAAAGTGGACCGAGGCAGTCAGGGTATGCTTTTACGTGAAGCGACACAGCTGTGTTCTAGTTATCCTGTCTTATGTACTGATAAAATGCTAGCCGAGGTGTGGCAATGCAGCCGTAACAAAAGCAATGAAACTATGAACAAGTCGACGTCTAATATAGAAAGAAACAGGTAATGGTGATGCTCCTGTCGACTATGGAACTACATTTCGACTCTGTTTAACTTTATGTATTATTGCAGTCCTATCAATCAAACCATGAACGGGGTGACCATAGTAAAAGTGAATGGCGAATTGAACGAGAATAAAATGCACTCAGTTGGTTCGTCTAACAGACCACTTTCCGTTGTTCATCCTACTCCGGCGCCTCAGAATGGGTACGTTATCTTCCGATTACTTTAGTGTGTGAGAATTTTCCTGTTCGAGATTCAGTATAGTGTAACGTTGATGGCTCAGTGAGTACATAGATGAAGTATGCAGTTGCTAAGGAGGAACCTTTCTGAAGTGCAGTTTGAGTTCAAGTTATTTAGGTATTCTCGTATGAACTCAGGAATACAAGATGAACTGGTTAAAGTAGGAATAACCTGGGAAGTTTTTTGTTGCTCTTTGCTTTCTTGAAAAGTGAAATTCTGTCCAGACAGATAAACCCATCATTTGACATAGTAACAGGCAATTATTTGCTCATTTGCGCTCAGTATTTCTCCAATGATATGTAATTGGGATGTGGATTGAAATGTGAAGTGCTCGTGACACCACACACCTCGTCCAAATTGCATTTATTAGTTTGTTTCAGTAACTGTTTTGATTTGTAATAAATGTTGTAGAAAAATTATTTCAATGAGAATTCACCCTCAAATAGCTCTAAATTTTTCAAAATTCAGAATATCGATTGATCGTCTGTACATTTCTTATGGGAATGAATAGTTTGATCACTCAGACTGGTTCTCAGGTCTACCGCTAGGTGTCAGCCCTTTCGATACCGATTCTTATCCGGTTAACGTTACGTGACAATTAGACCCATCGTTTGAAGTAAAAAGAACTGTTAGTTCCTTGTTTTCACCCCAAACGATGGGCCATTTTCCATTATAGATTGATCTACAGTTTGATGTTGGAGCAATTTTATTATTGACCATTTTCACTACGAACGATGAGTTCTGTTCGATCAACTGACTCATAGTTTGATGTGGAAACAGTCAATTATTTTGTTCTCCCTCTAGTCGATATATCCTCATGTTCAATTGTTACTTGGGAGAAAACAGCGATAACCGATAATATCGGTGGTTGGTTTCTGCTTCTGTCAGTTGAAATCGACTGTTTAGTTTGCAATTCTCGTTGACGACTTGCAATTGAAGACGCTCATAAGATGTAGCAATGGTCAGTTTTATGAGCATTATTAACTTTCAAGTTCCCCTTATCTAGTTCCATTACACATTACAGTGGATTTGACGAGCCGTGGCTCAACCGCCAGGAAATCAATCGAGTTGTGATCACGCCGCGTTTAAGACTCATCGGCGACAGCAGAAGCACCGGTCGTCTGCATACCTCCGCCGCTCATCGAAGTATGACCAAATTAAATAACGGTAATTTATCTCACTGCATGTATTCAGCACACGCACTCGTCACCGGCTGATCTGTAGCACGCGTTTCTAATCCGACACTCATTCACTTTTCCGCAGTCAGTAATACCAAAATCGGTTCTATTGGCGGCCTTCATAAAAGTATGACCAAGCTGAGTTCGAATCAGCTAAACTGCCAACCTCCGCTGCCGCCTATGCAGCTCAACTGTCACACCGTGCAGACGCACACCTCTCAGCTGGCCAGCAATCGCGCCATCACGACCAATGGCTACTCGCACCAGTATTCTATTAATGCTCCGTCCAACAAGATCTACTGCGGTGGCGTCACAGTCACTACGCGCGAAAGCAGTCCTACAAAGAGTATTTTGTAAGTAACGAGCTTAATTTCGGGTCAGCTTGCGTAGTTTAGTATATGTGATAGTGCCGGCGTTGCGTTGGTTCTTCCTTCATTTGCTTTTTTGTTTCCTGTAGTGGAAGCGCTTCCGCTTTACGCGACGATGGCATCGTCACTTCTTCATCCGTAGTACGGCATTCCATACCGAATTACTGTTCGGTACAATCATCTCATGATTCATCAAGTAAGGATAATGCATCGCGGTAGAGGTAGACCTGTAGTGTGGTATTGGCAATCGGCATGGATTATAGAGCTCTTTGTCTGAATTGTATCAGTTAGAAGTAGTGAATTAGTCGGCTTGTGTATTTCATCCGTGAAGAGTAGCAATTTGACTTGATCCTAGTTTTTGATTCGAAAATCAAACTGGAGACTTCAGAGTTATAGAAAAGATGTAAAAAATCAGTCTCAAATTATTAAGTTTCATTTGGATGAACCTATTTCAGAGGTCTAGTTTGTTATAAAACTTGGTGTTAGAAGGAGGGTGCTTCAGAATACCACCTGGTTTCTCATTTCATTGAGTTCTGGAATAGAAAACAGTTTCGTATTGCTGGGTTACATCGTCTTAGGTCGCTGTATGTAATTGAAGCATTACATTATTGATCGGGTTGTCGGCATTACATTACCGGAGCTATCCATGTATGAATGAATTCGGCTAGAATCTTTGATACTTCTTACATTTCAGGGCAATAATGTAGAAATTGAAGTACCCATTATTAGAGTTTGTTCTTGCTTTTGGTATTTCCGATTGCCCTGTTTTATTATACTAGATACCCAATTTATTCTAATAATCGTTGTGGTTCACAGATTATCACATCATGCAGTCCGATGTTAATCAACTGATAAGTCCGTCTCATCAGTCTTCCACTCGAATCCTGAACACGCCTAGTAATTCACCGCTCAACCAGTCGCTTATCCTGCACTCCATAAATCAGTCGAGTATCGGCAACCTACAGTCAATATCAGGTAATTTATTAGATAAAGATGGCAGCTCGGTGTTTGTTTTCCCCTCTTTAAACTCACGTTATGTTTGCAGGCAGCTTAGAAGCGACTGAAAGCATTCCGTCCCCTACATTCGTTGTTCCTCGACGGCCGAACAACACGACCGTGACGTTCATCAACAACAATAACAACAAACCGTCAGTGTCATCGATATCTCAGGTTTGTAAAATTTGATACGAAGTCTCTTGTTGGTTAATTTCCGTCCGCTAATGGAGGTTTCCATTGCAGAGAATAAGCGTTTTCGAGCCGTATCCCATGAGAGACACTATTCAGCATTTCTGTGAGAAGCACCTGGACAAGATTAAGGCCTATATGGAGAGCGTGTCGTTGCATATTCCACCGCCGGCTAAGTGCACCATCGAAGGTATGAACAATTTTTCTTGAAAATATACTCGCGCTGTAGTTTCTCATGAAAATTCTCTGGCCTAATATGTTGAGAGGAAGAATGCTGAGTTCGATTCCATCATGGAATTAAAACTTGTTCCATGTTTCTCAGCAGGATGTGTTGCATTTCTGTATCATGTTTGGTCAAGATGTAATTTGAACACACTTCATGATACCAGATTCCTAAGGGTGATCAGCCTCTGCTTTTCTTCAAGAATAAATGCAGTTTGCTTCCATGTGGCGGAGTATGAATTGTGGTTTAATTCCCTTGGAGAACCCTCTACTGCCTTGAAAACTAATCGATGCAGTGTTAGCTGAACAGAAAATATGGTTTGATTCTGCTAGGTTATAGCACGTTTTGTTTCTCTCGGGGGATTCACTATGATTCGGTGTGACAGAGGATAAGTTGTGGCGCATTCTCGCGTAGAATTAAAGCTTGTTACCTGCTCCACTGCAAGGCATGCTACATTTGTGTGTGTAAAGTTCATTTTCTAAGACTTGGGAGTTAATAGTAAATTGTGTCGAGAATAGTTGGTACCCAAATCTCAATAGAAGTTAACTTCTCTGTTTAATTTTCCTTGAAGAAAGCGATGCGATTTTTTAGCAGACATGAATCATGGCTCGGTTTCCTTGGGAAATCATACTATTTTATTTTATTTCGTAATGTACATTGCTTGGCACCTGAATGCAAAACATGATAAGTAGATAATGACACAAGTTTTGTCTTTCCTAAAGAATGCGGTATGATTCTTATTAGCAGAACAATAATAGTGTGATTCCCATTAGACATCTTAGGGAATCATAACAGGACGATTCCTGTTTACTTATCTTTTTAATTCTCTTATTCTTTTCTTCGTTGTCGTTCACCCGTTTTGGGCATCGCGACTATTCAGTGCCGCCAACAATATCTCTTCATGACTCGCGGTCTTCTGCTACCCACTTTACACTCTCGGGCCCAGATCCCGCCAGCGCCGGTTGCCGGCCGGATTGCCTGGCCTACAGTCTTCACTGTTGGTTGCATATTCATAGTTTTCGTGGGGCAGGATAGTACAGTGGGGGTGGGGCCCCTTCCTTCTGCGCAGCTTAATATTCGAATGCTCTTTTTGATCTTGTTCTCAAGTATTCACGGTATCTGTTGTGTCGCTTGTGGTGTAAGGTTTTCTAGCCAATCTATTGCGTCTACTGCCTGAGGAGGGTGGATGACCTCCTCAGCTTGTTCTACCTAGTTTAGCCTACAGATCGACGTAGTGAGCCAGGGTGTGGAGCACTGGGAGGCTTGCGAGCACCAATGTCCATACACCACCCTCTCGGGTGCGATCGTATAAGGTACAGAGGTTCCAGCCCTTGACGCCACCCCTGTACCATAATTTTGAATTTAGGATAGTGGAGCCAGAAATGTGGATATCATATTTCTATCGCCCTGAGATCTGTCAAAAGGGTACGAGGGCCTCCACTGGGGACCCCCATTTCCCCTGCCCCGCAGAGGCATCAAAAGGCACCAAGGGGGAACGAGTTCCAGCTCCCACCAGACCCTTGGAAATAGGTCGGCCGGCTTCACACGACGCCGTGTAAACGGCACGGCGCGGTCGCCGGTCAGTCATATTTTTGTCTGGCACCCCCGGTGCCGTCGCCGGCTGGCCGGCTTCACGTGTGAACTCCGCTGTCTGTTCCAATACACTTTGAATCGTGTAAACGGCAACCGGGCCGGTTACACGACGTCGTGTGAAGCCAGCTGTCCTCAGCTCCTCAGCTCTTACCAAGGGCAGCGCCAAGAACAGCTGCACGCTGGGCCAGAGCCACTCACTCTCAACCTTTAGGCTCTGTAATCTAACGCGTAACTTCTTAGGCATGGTTAGTTGGGGTAGCGTGCCCTTGCTTCCCCCAATGTTTTTTTTCGTTAGAGTTTTCCCGTCTCTGTACCGAAGAGTGTGCAAACGCAGCTCGCTTACTATCCTCTATTTTCGCAACGTTCAGTAAGTTGTCCATCTCGTGCACGCGAACAGCACCAAATCTTTCTGAAACTGGTGGTAACACGTCCTGTTCTAGTGAACTGGTGGGGCTACAGGGCGCGCTATCTTTCCACCTCTGTGTTGGTACTGTAGTCGCTCTGTTCGCTAGAGTGTTAAGGGGGTACCCGAGTATCGCTAGCTTCCGGCGCTGGTGGGACTCGAACCCGAGACACAAAGACTTGAAGGCGGGCACGTTAACCGCTCGGCCACAGAGCGACGCCTACTCTCACACAACATACTGCTGAGGTCCCAAGACTGCTCTTGTTCTTCGGAGTCCTGTGCCCAGTTCCAAGACACTGAGTGGCCTACTGTCACCCGGGCCCGACCAAAAGCATAAAACCCGCCCGGTCAGGCGCAGGAACGCGTGAGGCCGGTCTGCCAGCAGAAGAGCGACCCAACGCGCACCCATACCAGTCGGATAACAAATAAGCCATCAGCAACTTTGACGAAGGCACAGCCGGCATGGCTGCGGCAAGCTTCCACAACCCGGTTTGAATTGCAAGCACCTCGCCCAGTGCAGCCGCGCCACTCTGTAACATCCACAAGGGTACTCCAGCCCACAGTTCTCTCCCACGCACTCATGCCGGCCCACTAACAGTCCCCCTAGAACCAGTACAGGCAGAATCCCTCCCTCAGGAAAACCAGCGAACTCCAAGACAGCCCCCCAGTACCCTCAGTATTCCTACAAAGCAGGATGAAAGGGGGACCCGGAGCAGAGTTTCATATTATTTCGAATTTAGAACCGTTGTGTTATAGCCAAAAGAGGTGGATATCATTTTTGATGTTTGTTATGCCCCTGGATCCGCCGGAAGGGGCTAAAGTTTGCTTGTTAACAATGTTAGTTAAAATAATGTTGTTTTTTCCTCGATGAGAGAGAGAGTGTGTGTGTGTGTGTGTTTACATATTATGTAGGTTATAAATTGTGATTTTAAGTTAATTAATACATATTAGATTATTTTTCATAATTTCAAATTCCCCTTAAGGATCATTACTAATGTGGTTCCCCTCGGGAATCGTGGTGGCAGGGCTGTATCTCTAATTTGTGGTTGCTGTAGCGCTTTGGCTAAATGTACAATTCTGTGCCAAAAGGAGAAACATGATTTGATTCTGCCAGGGAATTACAACCCGCTGCTGCTGTATTTCTTTTGCGAAATATATTGAAGTTCTTTGCATTAGAACCTTGTAGCATTGAAGGGTTCGATTCCTATGTGGAATCAATTTGTGTTTTGTTTCACCGAAATGAACTACACTCTCTGAAATACCGGTAAATGAATAAAATTACAAACTCGTTACAGAGCGTCGAGCTAAGAAACTTGTGAAGCTGCATTTTGCTTGCCAAGGCCGCGGAGAACACTGTTTATACAACCGCGCGTTTTTCACGATGAAGACGCGTTACCCGAGGATCTGGATACATCTGATGTTTCTGACGCTGCAGGCTCGTTCCTCGTCGGCACTGAGTTCCCGGCACGCATCCGTCACGTCTCTGAAGAACTGTTGGGATATCCTGAAATGCGAGAATCGTACATTCCTCACTCTGGTTACATCCGCCTTTCCGTGCGTGAAGGTGAGTGCTTTGGAAACGGCGTATCGCAGTATCGATAATGGTGAAAAGGGTCGGCGAAATTTTCACTGTGTTCACGTGTACAGGACCAAGAGATTCTGCTGAACGAGCTGCGCCGCAGCGGCTTCTGCGACGTGTTCGAGTGCGGCGGCGCTGGCATGAATTTGTGGTGCTGTTTTCTGTGCAACCACCCGGAACGCGCTATCGGCTTTTTGCAGGACAGTCAGCCGGTAATCGAGGGCCAGCTGAAGGAGAAGAAAGGGCGGTGGAAACTGTTCAAGCGATGGAAGACGCGGTATTTCACGTTGTCCGGCGCGCATCTGTCGTACAAGGAATCGGTAAGTGTCGATTTGGACGAGTGAGTGCCGAGTGGTACGCCTTGGTCCGGGCCCTGAAAATGTGTATCTTGTTTCAGAAGGATGACAAAGAGGTTACGCCGATCGAGGTGCACCAGATTAGGAGCGTAAAAGTGTGTAGAGGTGCTCGCAACATACCGAAAGCGTTCGAGATATTCACCGGCGACCAGTCGCTGATACTGAAACCGAAACGAGGTAAAAACGCCGAGGAGTGGGTGCAGTGTTTGTCGATTGTGGTGGCGCACTCGCAGGCCAAAGAGATTCCGTCCAGGAGTTCTAGTTTAATAAGAAGTACTGTATGATGGCATTTTTTACACGTTTATGTTTTACTCGTTTTTATGAATTATATTTTCATGTTCTAACGCGGTGGTATTATTACACTCGGTGACGGGCTGTTGAGATCATGGCCATGGGCGCGTCTAGAGATAAGAGAAGGAAGAAGAAACACAGGAAGGACAAGCAAACGAAAGTAATTTCTCAAAAGAAGTTGGACTGAACTTTTGATTAAAAGGATAGGGTCTGTGTGTTTAGGTTGCCGGATTTTGTTCACCTTCAATAGTCGAGTTGAAGTTGCTTTTGGTCAAATTTCGTTATTTTAGATTCATTAATTGAATTGTGTAATGTTTGATCATGTCAGTTTATTTTTTATTCCATTTGATCATTTTGGTCATGTTTTTCGCCTCAGAATTAGTCGTGCTTATAGTACTCTCTAATGCAGGTTTTGTTCGATCAATTTTGGTCTGACCAGGTTAAATTTGGCTTGATTTTGATCATGTTTGATCTATGTTATTTTTGGTCAAATGTGGTTTGTAGTCACTTCTGGCTAGACTTGGTTTGTTGTAATGTCGTTTACTTTAAGTCGTTTTTGATAAAAACTGGCCAGCTTTTCTCAGGGATGAGCAAGATTACGAATTCAGTGATCTAACACCATTGAAAGTCGAAGTTTCATTTTTCAAAATCCGAAATGAAATCTGAAAGTTGAAGTTTTTATCATGTTACTTTCTGGCCCTGCCTTTGAACTGAGTTTGAATAGTAAATGCACATGGAAGTGTTTGGTCTAAAACTTTTGCTCCCCCTCTATCAGCGGTCCTCAATTTTCCACCATGAACCCCCCTTCCATCCTTTCTTCATCACGAGCCTCCTCCTCCTTCACCACGGTCGCTCTCCGCCTTACGGTCACACTTCAACAGTCGCAGCAACCACAAACTCCTCCCCCACAACGCCCATAATCTCTTACCAGATGAGGCTTCAGTGCACACCCCATGGTCTTTTACCTTCGCAGTATCCCCTCCCCTGCGAACCCTTTCCTTCTGCACATCCGGGTAGGCCCGCTCCCTTGGACTTCCTTTTCACCTCTACAATCATCGACCACCACAACCGACCTCCACCACCTGGGCCTTCTACAGCCTTCCCCTTCCACTGCTCCTCCTCGTTCCAACTCCCTCGAAGATCCCCTGGTCCTCCACTCAGGAGCTCCCACCACCATGACCACGCTTCCCCTTCAGAGCCCCGCCACCAGCCCCTCTCGCACAATGGCGTTCATTTCCCTTCCCAGTCCCTCTTTCACGCAAAACTTCCTAAAAAAGTAAAATCCGGTGCCACCTCCGGGAGAAAAAAACGCACTGCGGGTTGCCTACCCTGCCCATTCATTGCTCATTTCTCCAAAGGTAGGCAACCCACAGTGCGTTTTTTCTCTCAGTAGTGGCGGATTTTACTTTTTTACGTCTTTTCGTCTTAATGTGTCAGTTATGTCTTAAAATTTAAAGATATTTTATGTTAGAACAGATTATGTCCTTGAAAGTAGCTGATCTGCCCCTGCAATTTTTGATTTTTAGGTAGGCAACCCAGTTCTGTTCGTACAGCGATCAAGTACAGTTATCTGTTTTGTGTTCGTCCAGTCCTTCTATCAACCATCGTGTTATCTGTTTTCGCGTTCCTGCTTATGCAGGCAGCCTACTTGGCTCAGTATTCTTCACTAACTCTTATCTCGATCTTTTGTGCGTGTGGTGTATGTGATTGCATGTGCGCGTAACTACATTCACAGTGTCGAAAAATCATATCATAAACCATGCCTCGTCGAGGCAGAGCTACCCAAGGTTAGTTAAATTATCTAATAAATTCGAGTATCTTCAGAATAGTGACACTACCGACGGGACAGAAATGTCCCCCAAACCAAAAGGTGACGACCCCAACACTCGTATCCAGCAGTTAGAATCCACCCTGCAAAAATACCACCAAGCCAAACGTCAGTGGGAAGCTAGAGAAAAGAAGCTACAGGAAGAAAATGCAATTCTTTCCCAGCAGCACGAAAACCTCAACCATCGCAACAACGAACTTCAGCGTCAAATCGACGAACTTCGATCTCTCATCTCAGCCACACCAGAGGATGGCTCCCAACCGCGTAAAAAAATAAAAAATAATTCTAGCACGCCATCTGCAAATCAACCTGTTCTAAACTCTCCGCTAGTTGTACCAGCAGTCTCGGGTAACTCTTCGACTGCTACAGAGGCAATGGATACAGAAACACCTTCTACCCAATCAACCCAATCTGCCCAATCAGCGCAATCAGCTAAACCAGCGAAACCTCCCCCGATCTTTGTTTACGGAGTAACGAATTATAACGCATTTGCACAATTTCTACTTGAAAAAGACGTTGCTGACTGTATTCGAAAAGAAACGAATAGTACATTGATTCTCACCACACAAACCGCAGATCAATACCGGAGGTTACATGTGGTACTTCGTACCGAATGTACAGAGGGCAGAGGCAAAGATAACTTTGGCACAATTCAACTCCACTCTTATCAACTTAAGAGCGAACGCGCATTTGTGGTCTATTTCCGCGGCCTTCCGAGTACCCTTAGTCCTGTCGAAATTAGTGAAGCTTTGGTAGAACATCAGTTTGTCCCAAGACGCGTAACCAACGTTCCCCGAAAAGTGGAAGGGAAACTCATCCCACGGCCGCTATTTCGAGTGGAGTTAGAACCAAGCTCCAATAATCCTGAAATTTACAACCTCACCAGCCTCTTGCAGGTTCGTATTAAAGTAGAACCGTTCAAACCTCGACGCGACCCTCCTCTCTGCGGAAACTGCCAACGAATTGGTCATACGAAGCATTACTGCCTTCGAACTCCCCGTTACCTCAAGTGTGGTGCAGACCATGCAACCGACCAATGTTCCATAGCGAGCACAACGCCTTGCAAGTGTGCGAATTGTGACGGCCCACACCCGGCCAACTATCGCGGTTGCCCTGCCTTTCAACGCTTACGAAAATCCAACCACAAAGCAACCGACGAAATACGAGCAGGTCGCATTGCGACTTCCTCGTCAACGACGCAGCTACCTCAAACACTTCCAACGCGACCAACCAACACTACATTGCCAAAAAGCTTCGCCTCTGTTGCACAGTCCTCACCAGCACATTGCACACTCAGTCCCCAACCACCAGATACTAACAATCTCATCATACGTTTGAGTGAACAAATCGCACAGCTCACCTCGCGTCTCTCAATACTAGAACAATGTATCTCCACTTCTGAATGGACTACCGTATCGTCTAAATGTTCGAGTCAGCGTCAAAAATAACCTACGCATCGTCTTATGGAATGCCAACGGTCTTCTCTCCCGCAAGCTGGAATTAGAAGCCTTTCTAACGCAAGAAAAAATCGATATTGCTCTCATTACCGAAACTCACTGCACGGCAACTTATTCATTCAGCTCGTGTCGCGATTACAATGTCCTTAACACATTCCATCCCTCGGGCAAAGCACAAGGAGGAGCTGCGATATACCTCAAAAAAACACTCTGCTTTACACCTGACCTGTCTCACACCAGTACTCAATTTCAACTCTGCGCTGTTCGACTCCCCATTGACGGACAATCAATCACAATTGCGTCGCTCTATTGCCCCCCTTCTTGCAAGACTGACCGCGTGGATTTCGATCTACTCTTCCAACGGCTTGAAAATAGATGGCTCATCGGTGGCGATTTCAACGCCAAACATCCCACTTGGGGCGCGCGTACAACTACTACTCGAGGCAGAGAACTCCTTTCTGTTATCGAAAAAAGCAACCTAGAAGTGATCTCAAACGGAGAGCCTACCTATTGGCCTGCCGATCCTTGTAAACGGCCAGATGTAATCGATTTCTTTGTGACCAAACGAATACACAGGCAACAGTGCAGTCTAACTACATTGGCTGACCTCAGCTCAGACCATGTTCCTGTACTCCTTAACTTATCGCTTCAGGCATCTCTACGACCCTTGTTGCACTCACTCACTAACCGTCACACGGACTGGGACCTCTATAGGCAACAGATTGAAGCCAATTCTCAACATCATATCCCAATTCGAACTGCTGCAGATCTCGACATGGCCGTAAAAAATTTCACCTTCGTACTACAGGAAGCAGCACACCTCAGTACACCTACACCAACAATACCAACACCTCAACCACTGAATGCTGACTGCATAGCTCTTCTTCGACAGCGCCGCCGCGCACGCAAACATTGGCAACGCGTACGTTCCGAGAGCGCCCTTCGAGACTACCAACGATGCAACAATAAAGTTCGACAGGAACTCCGCGAAAATCGCAACGCTTCCTTCTGCTCATTCATGTCCAACCTCTCAGCGAAGCCAGAAACTGATTACTCCTTGTGGAAGGCCACCAAGAAATTTCGTCGTGCTCCTATTCCTCCTCTCTCTCCGCTACGTGTGAACAACCGCTGGGTACGAGACGATGCAGAAAAAGTAGAGCTGTATGCTACTCACTTACAACAAACATTTACACCACATGATTTCTCCTCACCTCCGCTACCTGCTATGGATTACCAACCCGTGCAACCACTTTCTTTTTCACCGTGCTCAATTGCATTTGTGCTAGATCGCATAAACGTTCGTAAGGCACCTGGCGCTGATCGCCTCACTGGTCGAATGCTTCGTGAACTCCCTCGAAAGGGTATCTTATGGCTTTCACGCATCTACAATGCCATTCTTCGTCTCGCAGTATTCCCGACGGCATGGAAACATGCAAAAGTAATTATGTTACCAAAAGCTGGTAAAGACGCTACTGCACTTAAATCATATCGACCGATCTCACTACTCTCTGTATTGAGTAAAGTGTTCGAGAAGCTGCTGCATCGTGCGCTGCTCCAGTTACTTCCAGCATCGGCTTTACCTGACCATCAGTTCGGCTTCCGAGCACATCATTCCACTACTGACCAACTACAGCGTGTCACATCTTCCATACTTGGAAGTCTCGAGCGTAAAGAATTCTGCGCTGCCGCATTCCTCGATGTATCACAGGCGTTCGACCGAGTGTGGCACGAAGGTCTAGCCGTCAAACTCTCGTGCTTGCTTCCTCAAAATATTTGTGCTCTTCTGCAAAACTACCTTACTCATCGTACCTTCTTTGTGGTGTACGATAACCATATCTCATCCACTCGCCCGATCTCTGCTGGCGTTCCACAGGGCAGCGTGTTGGGCCCTTTGCTCTACTCATTATTTACGGCTGATGTACCTGTGATGCCTACTACATCCATTGCCACCTTCGCAGACGACACTGCACTTCTCGCATCGTCCACTGATTACAAAGATGCCGTGTCAAAGCTGCAGAATTCTTTAGACCTCTTTCACACTTGGACCAACCGCTGGAAGATTCTCCTTAGTAGTGAAAAATCGACTAATGTTACATTCTCACTCCGGCCTCATCCCTACATTCCTGTAGTTCTCGATCAGGAAATTATTCCATACAACGCTTCAGCAAAATACCTCGGCGTCCACCTCGACGAACGTCTTACATACGCCAAACACATTCAAACTAAGCGCCAAGAACTCGAACTTCGATTTCGCAAGCTAAGATGGCTTTTCGACAAACGCTCGTCACTGACGCTCGCCAATAAACGTCTACTGTATATGGCGGTCCTTCGCCCGATATGGACATATGCCATTCCTGTCTGGGGTTGCGCCAGCAACTCTCTCCGGCTTATTATTCAGAGATTTCAGAACAAGGTTCTACGAGCTACTGCAGGCGCACCTTGGTTTGTGCGGAATGACACGCTTCACGCCGACCTTTCCCTCCCCTACGTCTCGGAGGTAATTGCAGCTCTATCTAATCGTCACGAGCAACGACTTCATCGCCACCCAAACATCCTAGCACTCGAGCTATTGGACAACTCCAATACAGTACGTCGTCTCCGTCGCCGTCATTGCATCGACCTCGCGTAACTTTTGTACCTCCCCCCTACTTGTACCCCCCCCCCGCTTTCAAATAAGGAATCGTTAATTCGTAAATGCGTCTTTTCGCTTCTCGTTAATCCGTCTTTCGATAACCGCCTAAGCTGGACCACTTCTCTTGAGTAGTGGCCAGATTATTTCAAATCAGCCTTCTTTTGTGTAACCTTGGATTTATTACTTTGTAAACCGTCGTCCAATAAACCTTTAAAAAAAAAAAAAAAAAAAAAAAAAGGTAGGCAACCCGTAGTGCGTTTTTTTCTCCCGGCGGCGGTAGCGGCGGATTTTACTTTTTTTAGGATATGGAGAGATAAATCAATTTTTTGGGTTGCACCCATATGGCTAAGACCTTGGTTGAATATCAAATGCCCTGGCCCACATAAGCGGGTACTTCGGGTCTGTGCTAACTATCACTTAGCAGAATCTGTTGCTCGAAAAACTCCTCTAACAGAGAATGCGAACAGTTACTTAACATAATCTGTTACTCAGTGAACATGGACAATTACGATTTTTCCTGCTGTTGGCAAAATACTGCCACTGTCACCCAACATGGGGGTGACATGAACAATAGCCACTGTGGGGCAAGATAGCACATTTTCAATTTTATTCCAATTTGCCCCACCAAGTCATTTTCACTACAATAAGCTCACTGAAAATTGATAAATGAATTTTTGTTGCCAGCAAGTTATTGCGATTTAAACCTGCACCAAAGTGCGCTGCAAAATTGCCTGCGCGGGTGTTAGCGGGTGAAAATGAGTGAGTGATCATGTGTACTTTCAAATAGAAACACTGCCTGTCTTCAGTAGGGTAAAAAAAAACGAGTAAAAATTATTCTGCCAGTAGAACTGACTATAATTTAATTTTTTGGTAATAATGCAGTCGAATTTAGGACAAATTTTCTTTGAAAATGAATTTCTAATCGACTCAATGATAGTTGAAGTTTGCTACACGCTTACGGTAAATCATACATGATCACTCACACATATCGCAGGGCTGCCAACACTTGAAACTCAAAGTTTAAATCACAATAAGGCACAAAACTAAACCACAGACATCTCATCATATAACCGAGACCACCAACTTCCTATTCTCACTGTGTAAGGAAATTGATTCCCGAGATTGCATACCCGCCCTTGACGCTTTAGGCAATAGGAATTAACGCGTGAGTAGTACGGCGCGAAGTTAAAAACTGAGGCATGTTGCTGCTTTCAATATCACGCATTTTTCTTAAATGTTTCTGCGGTATTTTTAAAACATTTAAATTTAATTTGGAGTCTTTGACCAGTCAGTTTTAATAATAATGAGAAAAACTGAAATAAAGATTCGGAACACAAGCAATTATAAATGTAATCATTGATGTTTATGGACGACAGCTCTCTTAAGCCAATTACGAATACTTTCCTCTAAAGAATATTTTTAATTCCTTTCTACGGCGTACAATCTTATTTTTAAATAGGTAGTACCTAGCTATTTGCATAACCAAGGCTATTTTATGATTTATATCGATATTGTCATCATCGCAAGACAGCTGTCGAAAAATCGAATCATAGGTTCCATCTTGAAAAATGAAAAGTTTGACTTGTTGGACAATGCGATCTCCGTTTACCATTTTGATCTTCCTCAAATCAATCGCAGCATTATCTGTGACTCCTAATAACTTTATCGCTCTTTCTGTCACCTCACAGATCCTATAAAAATCACGCGATGGTGAGATTAAACCACCTCGATTCTTGAAGTTTAGAAAATTATTAGGACCGCGACAATAGCTGTGGACTTCAAAATACCTGTCCGCTAGCATTTCAGAGCAGGAGTGACACTTCATTTTGGGGATTAATTTTCGAACAATGTATCCACCGATGTAGAAAATTACGTTTTCTTCAATACGAGAGTGGCTTGTTAAAGTACCAATGAGATGATCATCTAAATCTATTACATCTTTTTTGACGGTGAGAGCTGTGGTGTCCCGGAGAATTCTGCGTTTGGACGATCCAATTTCTAATATATTGCCGTAGACGCTGCTATCGAATACAGCACAGTTCCCTTTGCTCTGAATGCTTATGCTGTTCTTTAATAAAATTTTACGCAGAATATACTTCAATATTGTAATGCCGTCGGGTTGTCATTGCAGCCCAGGCGAAGTCATATGGTGGCAAATAGGAGTTCAATAAGGTCTCGCGAAAACCTATAAGTCAATACATATTTGAAATTTGTCAGCACATTTGTGGTGAGTAAGTCCGTGGATACCTCAATGACCGATTTCAGTGCCATCGTGAAACCTACCACAAATGTTTTTCTCCGTGTCATAGGCAGAGGTATACCATTGATTGTAGTTAGAGAATGCAAATACTGAATCCATTCTTGTATTTGACATCTATGAAATCGAAGGTTATTTGGGAAAATTGGTTTTTTTAAAACCTTTTCCCAGAGGGCTTCGGCTGTTTAGGAAATCAAATATTCTGTCAACTACTCGAATGAAATTCGTCGTCGCTTCAGAATTTTGAAATTGTGGAATCCCTTCTTGCCTTAAAAAATCAATTGCATCAGCAACGGAATTGCTGAGTGTCTGCACAGCAAGCCTCACCTTCATTTTCTGTTTATGGAAATTAACATGAGTTCGAGTAATCTTATTAGCTAATCGAAAACCAACATTCCATTGAAACTTCTCCAACGCAACAATAAACTGCCAATCAATAATGTTTCCATCTGCGCACTTCAATTGCTTGTAGGCAGCTGAAATTATAAATAAAATTTCATTGTACAATTTTAATAATCAAATTATATTTGAATGCCAGCAAAATAATCAAATAAATTAGCACGGTATCTGTCCAGTTTATCTGTTCAGTTACATTATCACAGTTTCTTTTGTAAGACGGTGAGGGGGAAAAGGAATATAGAAAGGGAAAAAAGAAAGAATTACAAGAAATACATAAGTTGCAAAAATGTCCTTTTTAAGGCGGGTAAAAAATAATGAGGAAAAAAATACAAATAAATAAATAAACTACAATCATAAATGAATAAATAAGTAAATACATAAGTAATAGTAATGAAATTAGAGCAGCTGAATGTAAACGAGGTCAACTCATTGAAATAAGAACCAAGGACTCGAAGTCTGTGGTAACTGCAATTTCATTTTTGTACATTCCTGTAGCATCATCTTTTCCAGTTTTCTATGGATAGAAAATTCATCAAAGCATGAATGCCATGTGAGTGTTATCAATCTCACAATATAATTCTACTGGAAAATTGTAAAACCTGCTTACCAAGAGCATTTCGGGCCAATTTTGTCATATGACAGTTGTCAGGAATTGCATATACATACGCAGGAATGTCTGTGGCTGTATTTGAAGACATGGTCGGATTTGGTCGACGAAATTTGAAAGGTATGTCAGTTGGGTGTAGCATATCATGTACTATAGTTGGATTATCATCTTCTTCTCCATTTAATTCCTCTTCTTCGATCCATTCGTATTCTTCCTCCTGACCTTGTTTCACTAAATATCTACACAAGACAAAGAGGATCAGTTTATTAGAATTATTATATTTTTTGCTTACTTAAATGCGGAAAAATTTGTAGAAAGACCATCAAAAACAATACAACGAACGAGAATCTTGTTCGCATCACACTATCTCAATGCCATTGTAATTAATTCTGCCATTGTAGTAGCATTTATCTTGTCTTGAAGGAAATACGCGATTGGAATTCTGTAAGTTCCTTTGATAGAGACTAATAAGAAGAACAAAGCTTCGGTGGCTTGCAAAGCTGTACTACGAGGAATACAATTTCCATAATCACTAAATCCAACAAATTCGCCCTTCTTTGAGTCCATTACAATCCCTTTTTTTATAGAAATAGCATCGACAATTAAAGTTGCATCTCGATCTGTATCAGGAAAACTGGATAAAGAAGTAATCATTTCTTCCAAGAATCCAGGTTCACAATTTACAGATGACGTCCATGCTGTTATAGAGGACGAACTTGGTAATGTTAAGAAGCGCCTGAAAATCAAATTTCAAAAGTCGTATTTTCAAATTTATTCAAATATTGTTCGATAAAATAGTCATAAAACCTACCTGCACGCTTCGTAACATTTGTTTGAAGTATACTGAAGTGACAATGCCAATTTCTTTATGGGTTCACTGTAACGCCGGCCTCTAGCATCTCGGTTCTGATTCTTCTTTTCATTTTCCACAATTTCAGCAAACATGTCTATAATGAGAAAGAAACATTGAAGCGAATAATTCTTGCCTAAGTTCAAAATATTACAAGATATAATGAGTATATTTGCCATTCCATTCTGCATTGCTTTTTTCTGTTTGTTCCTTCTCAGCATGCAACGTTACAATCATTTTTTTGTACTGCAAATTTCGCTGTTCAAGTCGTTTAACTTTCAGTCGTAAAAGCTTTAGAAAAGTAAAATCCGCCACCGCCGCCTCCGCGGGAAAAAAACGCACTGCGGGTTGCCTATCTAAAAATCCGAAAAATTGCAGGGGCAGATCAGCTACTTTCAAGGACATAATCTGTTCTAATATAAAAGATCTCCAAGTCTTAAGACATAACCGACATAAAAAAAGACATCTCTCTATCTTAAGAACCAGAAAAATTGCAGGGGCAGATCAGCTACTTTTAATGACATAATCTGTTCTAACATAAAAGATCTCCAAGTTGTAAGACATAACTGACATAATAAGACATAAAATGACATAATTACCCATAATCTTCAAGATCACAAGTCGTTGCAGGTTGCCTACCCAGCCCCTTAATTGCTCAATTTTCCAGGGGTAGCCTACCCTCAGGAGGGGTTCATGGCTGAGAAGGGAGTTCCAGAAGGGTGAGGAGGGCCCCTGTGGGAGCGTGGGCTGTAGACGGAGATAGTGGCCTTTGGTGGGGTGGGGGGTAAGATGAGTGAGAGGAACTGGTGGAGGAGAAAGTCCTTGGTGAGAAAGGGGACCAGGGAGAGAAATGGCCGTGGTGCGGGAGGGGCTGTTGACGGGGTGGGGTCTTGAGGGGGAAGGGCTCTTGAGGGGAGGGGTGGTCATGGTTGTGAGAGCTCCTGAGTGGATGGTCAGGGATCTTCAAGAGGTTTGGAGGGCCATAGTGAGGACAAGGCTCTGAAGGGTGATGAAGCCCATGGGGTAGTGGAGGGTGAGAGGTTCTCGTGGCAGAGAAAATCCTTGGTAGGAGAGGGTGGCCATTGAGGAAAGAGGAGGTAGAGGTGGGTGAGGATCATAGAGGGGCAGTAAAATTTCAGTCGATAAGGGCCCGGGGGGAAGAGGTACTGATGGTAGAGGAGGGAGCTCTTAAAGGGGAGGAAAACCACGGTGGTGGCGGGGACTGTAGAGGAAGGTAAAGACACCGATTGCGGAGGGGGATAATAGTGAGGAAGGGGTCCTGGTGAAGGAGGAAGTTCTTGGTGAGAGAGGCGGCTGGGAAGGCAAATTAAGGCCATAGTGCGGAAGGTTCTGGTTCTGTGGAGGGGGTCTTGAGAGGAAGGGTTCTAGAGCGGGAGGGGTGGTCATGGTGGTGGAAGCTCCTGGTTGGAGGACGAGGGGATCTTTAAGGTGGTTGAGCAAGGAGGCCGTAGGGTGATAGAGCCGCGGAAGGGAAGGATGTGGAGATGGACTAAGACCGCCATTGGGAGGGAGTAGAGACTGCGGATCGCCTACCCTGCCCCACTAATAGCTTATTTCTCTATGGATAGCCTACCCCTAGGAGGTGGTTCATGTTGGAGAGAGAGCTCCAGGATGGGAAGGCGATCCATGGGTGACGTGACCTCAGGAGGGGGATAAAGGCCCTGGGTGGTGTGGGGGTAATGGTGAGTAATAGGTCCTGGTGGAGGAGGAAGTCCTTGGTGAGAGAGGCGGCGAAAGAAGGCCGTGGTGCGGACGGTCCTGGTCCCGGGCAGGTGGTCTTGAAGGGAAGGGTTCTTGTGGGGGAGGGGTGGTCATGGTGGTGGAAGCTCCTGGTTGGAGGACCTGGGGATCTTTGTGGTGGTTGAGCGAGGAGGCAGTGGGTGATGGAGCCGCGGAAGGGGAAGACTTTAGAGAGAGACTAAGCCCGCCATTGGGGAGGTCGTAGTGACGGATTAAGAGGTCTTGGTGGGGGTGTGGTACATGAACAGAAATGAAGGCCATAGTGGGGTGGGGTGGACGAAGGACGTGGTCTTAATGGAGGGCACTTGGGGTGGAAGAGAGTGATCAGGGGAGACTAGGTGGAAGACTATGACCATTGTGGGGGAGGAATTTGTGGCCGAGGAGGGCTGCGACTGTTGAGGCGTGACCGTGGAGGCGGAGAGCAGCCATGGTCAACGAGGGGGTCGTGGTGGAGGAGGAGGAGGCTCGTGATGAAGAAAGGATGGAAGGGAGTTCATGGTGGAATATTGAGGACCGCTGATAGAGGGGGAGTAAAAGAAGCGCAAAGCAAACCTAAACTCAGTAACAAAAGTTTCAGACCAAACACTGAGGACTGTGGCGGTTGGACGAGGCGCGAAGCGCCGAGTAAGGCCGGCACGAGCGAAGCCCCCTAGTATTATTTATTTGGATCGAAGCTGATGTGATTTCAATATCCACTTGAAGAGTTTCTGGATGTACTGCTTCTTCGACTAAGTGATTCGTATCATTAACATTTCCGGCTAAACACAACAACTTTGAATAAATTGACTGTTCAATAGATTTTTACACACTGGACACAAAAGTGCCATAGGATGCGAAGTACACAATTTATTGAGCATTTGCACTCACCGTAGTATTCTTTGTGGAGTTACGAGTGCATATAGGTTGTGTCTTCTTTTGTAAGTGTTCCGGCATTTCCGGAAAGATGGACGGAACAGCATCTTTTCTTAATTTTCTACATCGAAATCCTGCCGTATTTTCGAAATCTGTATCTCTGAAATGATCACTACAAATTTTACTGGAATTCTTCGGAGTCCAGTTCTTCCGCTTGATATTATGCAACCACTTTCGGAGCAGTTCTTCATCATTGAATGGTAATCTACGAATTTAGAGAGTAATAACAGCATTAAAAAAAAAAAAACTTTGTGAGATCCTCATTCAAAAATGAAAACTATACTTACGAGAAAAAACTTATTTTCTTATCTTTACTGTGCCTATTCGTACATCCATAAGCTGAACAAGTTGTAGGCATCTTCGCACGGGCATATGAATTTCAATACGTAATATTTATAATGAATAACAATAATAACAACGAAATATGAACTGATTATCCAAGGATACAAATTTTATAAAGAGTATAAACTGACCAAAGTAAACATGACTAAAGCGTAAGGGGTGAAATCGGCAACCGCGAATCAATTTTTAAACGAAGTTGGCAGTCTAGGTTATATAGTGAGATGTCAGTGAACTAAACCGACACGAAGAACTTCATCAGCTGATGAAGACGTTGCATGCCCTTTAGTTCTTGCGCTTTCACAGCCTCAAAATTGAATTAATTCCTTTAAAAATTTACACTAAGAATGTAGAAGGGTTTGTACATTTAATCTCATCGACTACATGTTTCCTCATTCGGAAGTTATTCACGCCCCTAAATGAAAACCTGGGTCTGAAAAATGAAAACAATTTAATTGGCATGAACGAAAAAATGCCTTTTATAATACGTATTAAAATAATTACACGAACAAGTTTAAAAAATGGGGGGAGGGGCGAAACACGATGCAACGATATAAAAATACCAAGTACTTAGCCTAAAACGTCATCACGAGTTTTTGTTGATCGCCTACTCTCGTACCGACTGGGCTGTTTTGAATTCACCGCTAATACATTGCACTGGACATTGCTTGAAGTTTATCACTAAAACTTCGAAAAACCCTGTTTTTTCACATAATACACGACTACTGTCAACCAGATGGGACACGTAATCCCTCGCTGATCTCGTTCCAGTTAGACTCCCTGCGGCTCAAATTTTCTACGTTCCCGACACGGAGGAACTTTGGTTTAACTTGTACAAAATAATCACAGTACTCTAAACTTATTACGTATTTAAACTTTTGTTCGCATAATTGACAACCAGTCAGAAGCTCTTCTGGTACCGCGGAACAGTGGCACAACCGGGGATGTTTTGAAAGTTCTAACAGAGTGTCCATTCTTGTTCGGAAATGATTTTCCCAGCCTTTTCCAGATTATTCAAATACAAATTACACATGCAAGGGGGAGGGGGCCTAATTTTTTCGAATATTGTGAGCGACGAATATCGTCGATCATTCCACACACTTTTTTTTTTACTACCGTGTGCTTATGAAGCTGTGGCAGAGGGGGTGTAAAAATTTAATGATGGAAATGAAAACGCGCTATATGAAATTTGAAGTTGGAGGGCTACATTTCTTCAGCCCTCCCAAATTTGAAACGCGTAGATCTCGGACGAAAGGGGGTGAACAAAATTTTTCATTTGCTGAACAAAATTGAGACATTAATTTTGACCCTCAATTCGGAGGTGGAGTGCCACGGAAATGGACCTGTGAAATCCACTTAGGTAACGCGGTAAAATGAAATCAGCAAAAATGACGAGCGATCTGAAAAGTAAGGAGCAGTCTACATCAGCCGTTCCTCAAGTAGTTACCGCGGAATGTCTTAAGAACGCCTCGCAGAGTGCCCTTGTGTCTCTACCAAAGATACGTCATCTGAAACGCAACATTCAGAACACGCAAGTGAAGAGTAGTGCTCAACCCCTCTTCTGAAGTCACGAAAAGGTATCTGCCTCCCAGCTAAAGATATGACGACCCCGCAAGGCGATGACTTCATTTTGTAAGATTCCGACTGTCACGATGACAACCGAATAATAGTATTTTTTAGGGCCTTGGCACAAACTATGAATTTTCTCTTCTAGTGCGATCAATTTTCTTTTTAGACGAATTTCGTGCGATCAATTTTCAGTAATACCAATTTTCTGTGATATCAATTTCGCGTGATCAATTTTCGAGGAGCCTTCTGGAAGGGATCGGATAAAAATCTGAGGTCATATTCGAAATCAGCGACTCAGAGCTTGGATGGCTATCCTGTCCAAAAAATTGACTTTAGAATCTCGTAAAGAATTTGGAACTTGAGGAAAACTACGGTAACCGGAATTAGCACCTCCCTCGCGGAGCCTGAATGGTTTAGGGAGAGGGAAAATAACTATTACAATGAATTCTGGAACCCAGACGAAAAACCTGCAGCATATCTAACGGCAAATGCTATGAAAGTAAAAAGGTGGCTAGGATCTGGAAAATTATGGCACTAGGGAAGGCGGATGAGGCTTCAATTTAAGAGTATCGACAGATACAATATAAGGTCATATAAAACAATGGACTCTTTCGTAACGCTATAATAATTATTATGCTGTTTTTAGATTTTTTTCAAATTTTTTGGATTAATTACTCTTCTCCCAAAATCTCGGAAGTTCCTTTCGTTCGCCCTTATCTACATTTGCGAAGGCGAGGGGAACCGAACAAAAACCCGATTGCAGGATGTCCCAGAAGGTGTATTCATTGGTTTTCAAATTTTCGTTTCACTACGACATTCTCAAAAAAAAAATTACACTGGGGAGAGAAGCTAGACTGAATATTTTTTCATTTTCGCGTCTTTCCGCGCCGATTTTCAGATTCTCGCGAACAGCATGAGATGAAAACACGAGACACGAAACAGCTAATATTGGGAGAAGTGTATAGGGATTGGTTCGAGTTTTGTCATATTTTTAGCAAAATGGTTCATGAAAAGACGAAATACGTTAAGTGTATAACAGCCTTAATAGAAAGATGTAGACGCGAAATGAATACCACGAAAACGATTTCATCACGCCAACACACTCTGTATTACTGCGATAGGAGAGGTGATGGTATTACCCATGTCCTTCTCCTGTGAGAGGAAAGAGATAAGAAAATTGCCTGAGCGAAGCGAAGGAAATTTTTTTTCATAAGAAATAGGGTAAAATCTGTTTGAAATACTACAGAATTTCGCAGTCGATTTTTTTTTTACAAAATTCCCTGACTTTTAGGTAAAAAATACTGAAAATTCCCTGGCTTTTCCCGGTTTTCCAGAGAATGGACACCCTGTCTAACTTCAATAGTGAAGAATGACTGAAAAACAACTCCCCACTTCGCCATTGCGTACGAAAAACCGAAACCCGTGTCTGTAAATTCCTAAACACATTTCTAAATAAATTAATGCTTGCTTTCCAAAGACGCGACAGATGGTTGGCAAATGGAAAGCGATGTCGCATTCATTTTCGAAACCGTCAGTCGAGTCAATGAAAATCAAGCCTTTAGCGAGTCGCGTTCAACGAACATCGTACCTGCCACACCGTCAATATGACAGACTGTGCCAAGTGCCATTACGAATCACCAATAGACTACGCTAAGCAACACTGCGCTTAGCATAGTTCATCAGCAATTCGTAATGCCATCTAGTGCTGTCTGTGATACAACCGACGATACAGACTCACAGAACAACAATAGAACAACTAACTTACGTATCAAAAAGTAAAAACGAAAAAAATTTACATAGGAAAAATTAATGGTTAAAATTATCAGTCGTTTGGAATGATTCGACAATCGATACAGAACAAGATAAAAAAGGAAGAATACGAAATGAGCAGAACACGTTCATATGATAACAGTCGATGAAAGTACTTTCGTTGTCTTTTCGATTACATCGACAACTTCGTACGGATGAGGATCGGCTACCTTCGACGTTTCGGTCGCATCTTCGCGTTCGAATAGACCCGGATTTAAGAATATCTTGTGAACCGCAGCTTGTTTACAAATTTCGATTCCCTGATGGCGTTGCTTCTCACGCACGACGTGATCTACCTGTAACGATACACACCGATTAGTGGACTCGTCGGCTTTCGCGAAGAGCGATCGCGGAATCCTGGATCGTTCTTCATTGGAAATTTCAAAATTGCTGAGGTCACTTCACGCGGACGGAAATGTCACCGACCTTCTTAGAAATCAGACCTCATCGCTATAAGCAACTCTGATGCACAACTGATAAGAACACTCATTCGACAAGTAAAATTACCAGCCAGCCGTGTGTCATATAATCAATTTGAAATTCACTGAGTCATCTCTTATCAATAGATGAATCGTACGTTCCGGGCGGCAGCGGGATACACTCGACGAGGGCGGTACTTCACGCCAAATTCATTGACTTCATTATGTCCGAATTCAAACGCAATGCATTCTCACTGAGAACAAATTTGCTGATGTGAGCGGTGTCAGAAAGCTTCGCCCCCCTGGTTGCTTTCCTCAACTTGCATGCCGACGCCATATGTCTCTCCCGTCCCGTCATAAGTGCCACAGTGCGGTCAGAGGGCACGTTTTCGTATTTACAGATAAGAGAGAACACTTTCTGAATGGCAGACAGAGCTGTCGGTCTCGGATCTTCTGTCAGACTTTACGGTCAATCCAATTTTGGGTGCATTTGAGTCACAGAAAGGGGTAACTAAACACACGAAAATGATGACCACTTGTAATTCCCTTCATCTTGCATCAAATTACGGACAAGTTACGAGATTACAGAGATTTTAGGGTTAGATGGTGGCAATTGGGACATTAATCAAAAGTACCTTGTTCGGGGATAATTTAACTCGTTCATATAAAAATACGTGTGAAAGGAGTGATCTGTGTAGCCTTTGGCGTGTTATAAAAATCATTTCGAAAGGAAGTTGGTTGAAATAATTTCAGCAATAACATTGAGCTATCAGGATACAAAAGAATTACCTCCATGGACATTTTTTTAATGAAATTACGTGAAACTGTAAATCGCGATTTTTGACGTAGAAGAATAGGGAAGCTGAAGTAATCCCCCAGATGGTTTCAATGTGTTGAGCGTTATTTAGTTTGTGTTAGCTCCGCGAAAATTTAACGCGCGAAAAATAAACGTGACGAAAATTCAACGAAATGAAATTATTACGTGCGAAATTTAACGCGCGCGAAGTTCAACGCGAAGAATGGGATACGTGGGAAAGGCACACAAGTAAATTCAATTTATATTTTTTGATTTTTGTAAAGACCATGTAGCAACGGATCGATGACCCATGGATACAAATTTTGATTTTTAAAACCGGAAAGAGCGGACCTAATCACTTTCTATGGTTTCGCCACTAGTACCTTGATTACCATACTTTTAAATTATTTATAGAGGGCGATACAGTACATCTCGGAATAGTCATAAATCTCTCTATATATCTCTCTTTATATTAAAAACCAAGACTCCCCCCTCCCTCCTGGAAAAAAACTCCAAGGAGCCTGATATCTAAATCCCGGCCTTCGTCCCTACCACCTAAGACATAACCGACATAATAAAACATAAAAAGACGTATAATGACATAATTACCCATAATCTCCAAGATCTCAAGTCGCTGCGGGTTACCTACCCTGCCCCTTAATTGCTCAATTTTCCAAGTGTAGCCTACCCTCAGGACGGGTTCTTGGTTGAGGAGGGAGTTCCAGAAGAGCGAGGAGGACCCTTATGGGGGCATGGGCTGACCAAAACCCCTCCTCCTCCTGAAAAAAAAAAACTCCAAGGAGCCTGGTATCTAAATCCCGGTCTTCGTCCCTACCACCTCCTCCCTCTCCTCCGTATTGCAGGCAGATCGGCTACTTTCAAGGACTTAAGTTTTAAGACATTACAGACATAATAAGACATGAAAAGACATATAATGACATAATTACCCATACTGCGGGTTGCCTACCTAAAAATCAGAAAAAAGTGCAGGGGCAGATCAGCTACTTTCAAAGACAATCTGTTTTAACATAAAAGATCTCCAAATTCTAAGACATAACCGACATAATAAGACATATAAAGGCATATAATGACATCATCACCCGTAATCTCCAAGATCTCGAATCGCTGCGAGTTGCCTATCCTGCCCCTTAATTGCTCAATTTTCCAGGGGTAGCCTACCCTCAGGAGGAAGTTCATGGTTGTGGAGGAAGCTCCTGAAGGGGGAGGTGGGCCCCTGTGGGGGCGTTGGCTGTGGACGGAGATGGAGGACCTGGGTGGGGCAGGGGGTTAAGATGAGTAAGAGGAACTGATGGAGGAGAAAGTCCTTGATGAGAAGGGGCCACGGAGAGAAATGGCCGTGGTGCGGGAGAGGCTGGTGGCGGGGTGAGGTCTTGAAGGGGAAGGGCTCTTGGGGGAGGGGTGGTCATGGTTGTGAGAGTTCCTGGGTGGATGGTTAGGGATCCTCAAAGGGGTTAGAGAACCACAGTGAAGACAGGGGCTTTGAAGGGAGATAAATCCCAGGGGTAGTGGTGGGTGAGGGGTCCTTGTGGTGGAGGAAATGGTTAGTAGGAGAGAGTGAACATTGAGGAAGGAGGAGGTAGTGGTGGGTGAATGGTCCTGGAGGGGCAGTAAAACTTTAGTGGATAAGGGCCCGGGGTTATAAGAGGTACTCATGGTGAAGGAGAGAACTTCTGAAGGGGAGGAAAACCACGGTAGTGGCGGGGGCTGTAGAGGGAGATAAAGGCCCCGGGTGAGAGGGATGGTGAGTAAGAGGTCCTGGTGGAGAAGGAAGTCCTGTGTGAAAGAGGGACTGGGGAGAGAAATGAAAGCCATGGTACGAGAGGGGCTGGTGGGGGGGGGGGGTCTGAAGGGGAAGGGTGGTCATGGTGATGGGAGCTTCGGAGTGGAGGACCAGGGGATCTTCGTGGGAGTTGGGAAGAGAAGGCCGCCGAGAAGGAGCAGTGGAAGAGGAAGACTATCGCGCAGGATTATGGCCGCAATTGGGAATGGCGTAATGATGGGTGAAGAGGTCTTGGTAGGGGTGTGGTACGTGAACAGAAATGAAGGCCATAGTGATGTGGGGGTGGTCGACTGTTTATTTCACCCCAAGTTAAAGAGGGAAGGGGTGAGAAAAACTCATTCCAAAATTTGTACCAAAAATATTATGGATGTTGTTTTTCAAGTCATCATAGTCTGTAAATGCGTTTTTGATATTATTTTAAACCCAAGTTGAAAACTGAGGTTTTTATTCAAGAAAAATGAGGGGGATAACAAAACACCAACATGTACCGTTCCTCAGGTTATTGACGTAGGTTAGATTTTTTTGTTTTTGATATTTACTCAACCTCCCAAGTTGAACTGACACAGGTACTGAGGAAAAGTGTAAGTGGGGAGGGGGAGATACATGTTTAAAATTCTTACTAATATGGATATCTTTTCTCAGGTTATCAATGGCTATACAGGTTTCTATATGTTCATTCCAATTTCACGACTGAGACATTTACAGGGAAGGGAGAAGGGTATTCAAAATACCAACAATATGGGTATCATTTTTCAGGTTAGTGTAATCCCTACATTCGTTTTTGGTTTGTTTCACCTCAAGTTAACGACTCGGACGTTTACTGATAAAAAGAAGGGGTGGTTTAACGTAAAAAATATCAACAATATTGATAACATTTCCCAGGCTATCAGGGTCGCTAAATTCGTTCTCGATATTTGTTTTGAAATTGAAAAACCTGATCATTTATTGAAAGGATGGAGAAGGAGTTTAAGGTCAAAATTCAAACAACTGGGTATCGTTCCCCAGATTATTAAGGTTACTGAGTTCGTTTTTGGAGTTTGTTTCACGCTTTCACATTCACCCCCGTTGAACAATAAATTCTGATTCAACAAAGAAATAGGAGGGGCGAGTTCAAGGTCAAAAACTTTTATCAACATGATGGATTCTTCACATTATCCCGATCACTCTATTCATTCCTCGTATCTCCCCCCCCCCCCCCGAAGAAAATTTGTTCATGCGGGGAAGGGGGGAGGGTTCAAATACAAAACTTCCATAAATTACATGATGGTAACCGGTAAGGATTTTTATATTTTTAAGATGACTGAACTCACGTATGATACTGCTTTTCCCTCAAACTATAAAACAGATGACAGGGATGGGGGGGGGGGGAGATACAAGACGATATTTCCAATAATTACAAATACGAGTATCATTTCTCATGCGTTTAGAATTGCGGAATTTGTTTTCAATCCTAAACAATAACAATAGTGGGAGAAATGCCACTTATATCTGCTCTTCTTCCTTTCAGTCAACCTGCTCGACTGCCTGCCTTTCCGTTTGTCTATCCGTCAACCTGACCTGACGGGATAGGTGACTTTATCTATCTGCCTACCTCGCCAGCAGTCTCTCATCTAACTGGATCAAGATACACCAATTTGTACTTTTTTCTTATTTATAACCAGATGACCCATCCGGCATCTTTTTCCTGCCGAAAGGGTAGTTTCCAAAACACAAGATAAAACAGAATACTAACCTGACCGAGTATTGTTTCCACGTCCCATTCCCACGCATGTTCAGCTAGAGCATTGCACAGTTCTTGCACAAACCAGGTGCCTTCACTTCGGTCTCTGAACGATAGGTAACCTGCGCAATGCACAATAGTTATCATCTTCAAATTCATCTGTCATGAGTACATAATTGGCAGTCCTGAATTTAGTCCAAAGAAACGGACCATTTTCTTCACCGAATTCGCAGAAATCATCAGGTGTGTTTGCACATGGGATAACTTGGGACAGGCTAAAGGGCATTATGACCACAGAACTTCCCACATGTCTTCATACGCTTTTCCCCCTTCCACGTCCAAAAAATTATTCGCCAAGTTACAGCTGTGGTGGATATTTAACCAAAGTGTAGCTGACAAAGCAACTTTCATTTCTAGTTTTCAACAAGGTCGCGAATAGGTCAGTTGTCTGAACTTCAAAACACTCATCAAAAAGATTACTACGCCCAAAAGATTAAACGACGAACTATCGACAGAAATTTCGGGTTCACTGATGTCTCGAAAATATCATTCCGACAAATGAACCAACCGTTCGGAGTAAAAATAATCTAGGTGCGGGCTGACGAATTTTCTGATCACTTCATATTCAAAATATAATCTTAACAACTAACAGCTAGTAGAACGATTCGTTGTCCAACTCAAATTCGGACAGTACGTGTTATATAGGTATTTTCAAGGATATCGAACTCCCGGCTGCAATCGTTTCGATTCCCAACTCTATACTGAACTCATGAAAAACCTAACTACCTTGTATAGTGGAGAATACTATAAGGTGATCTTCGTGCTCACGACGATACAACTTTTCGTCACCAGTGGACAATGAAACAGCGTCAGTGACGGTCTTAGCCGTAGACATATCGCCGTTGCCATCGGTGACGGTCACAGCCATAGACGTATCCGCATCAGTACCTTTTTCCAATATAATATGATTCGTTTTTGGAGCGGACGGATCTATCCTGAAAACGAAGAACGGATAGGCTACAAATCATGTTTTGGTTCTGTAAGCTCAAAAGCCTCCTTCGACCATGAGACGATGTTTACTCATTCACACATCACAGTCGATACGAACTCTCGAACTAAATACCCACAAATGAACTAGTACTGAGAAATGTGAATGAGCGAAGTAATCTCAGATGAAGGAGTGTCTTCGATGTCGGTTTTATACCTGCAGGCTTGGAAGAAAAACATTTTAGGTTTCCTCTGACCCGCGCAGTTGAAAGGAGAATTATTAAACTGTTCCTGAACCCAAGATGTAGTCACGAAACCGCCATCTTTCGCGTATAGTTTCATGTACGCTCCTGGTTCTTGTCGGCCATGACACATAATGAACACTATGAGGCTATCCACGTTTCTCAAATTGGGATCCAAGCTAAAAATCCTGATTTCCTTTTGCATCTCCTGTTCAAATAGAAGAACATGTAATTACTCCTCTCGAATTACCTATTTTTCTTTCTTACACGAGCTGTTTGAAAGTCACACTTGGAAAAGTTTACGCTCCGAAAGGAACCGATTAATACAGATTTACAGCTGTGACGTCAGAGTGATTGCTTCTATCCTGATCATAAATATGAAAAGCTTACCTGAGTAGTCAAGTCACTGTGCGAGGTTATTTTATAGCCCAGTTGAGGTAATACACTATGAAGGCTGGACATATCAAATTCAGAACCAGTCCGATTCTTGTATCCAGTAGATCTGTCATATTTATTGATATTTATAATCAGAGCAAGGCCTCTCGGTTTGGAACGCATTTTGTATACCTGAAGCACGAATTGTTACAGATGATGCGTAAAACAAAATGCTGCTGAGTTACTGACACGATGATACCTACGCCGTTTGGATGAATCCTTTGGTCCTCGATATCCATCCATTTGCCTTCTGGATGTGTTCGCACTACAAACTTCGCTTCTATCTTCTCGCTTTCATCAGCGGGCGGTTCTGGTTTGACTGGAACTTTATCGGGAACTCCGACATACGACAGTACCCTATTGAACACGACCTGGTCATTAATGTGTATCAATATCTCAAGATTGAAATGATAAACCTTGGTCTGCCTTCGAGCTTATATAAGACGGGAACTTAGAATTATTCCAGGAAAACTCGAACCGCGCACAAAAACACGGATTCAACTTAACTATCACTTTCATCATTACTATCCACCTGAACCTACTTATGGCTCGATAATAACTGTTCTGCTCGGAAATTTCCGGTGGCACGTAAAACAGAAATCAGTACATCGAAGGCCTTGGGCCCTCTTCCTTTCATCATGGTATAAAATTCCTTGAGCTGGATTTTCGGATCATAGTATTTCTGAAATGACGAATGATTTGCAATTAGATTACTCTTACTTCAACACAATAAGTATTGATCACGTGTAGTTCAACTTACATGTAAGTGCTGCACCATGTATTCATTAAGAACTTTACTTTCTACCAATTGACCAATGAGTTCCGGCAGTCGATTCGTTGTCTTTACTAGTTCATCAAGTTTATCACTGATTATCCGTACATGTTTTTCATCCATTTTTAGATAACATATCACGACATAAGTTCAATGAAAAATAAAATAAGCCAAGTTTTTCGATAAACCTATTACACTAAATACAAAAGTATTAAAAAATAGAAATATAAAACAAAGAAAGACTCTTGGTTTGAAGCAAGTTGCTGAGAATCACAATTATCAGTCTACAACTGAACTCGGAAGTTCACGGACGCTTCACAGAAGTTCGAACTTTTTTTTCTAACACGTGAACAAGGATTTAACAGCTTGTGGTAATCAAGTTCAAAAAATTCTCTTTTTCTTTCTCATTTCCTGGCATAGGGGGAAAATAGGTTGGCAGAACGTAAAGTATCCCCTGGCTTGCATAGAATTCTGATTCTTTTTTTCTGTGTTCTAATATTTCGCTCCATAGACCCATAGACCTATAATTCGGACTAGACGGGTGGCGCGCCAACATCGAGCCTCCTCCCTTTCCGCGTTTCCGCACTAGGATTGATCGATTGATCCAGTTCTATTTAGTCAACACGTCCATGGGTAGAGTCCAGTGTAAAGCAATCAAAGAAAACTGTAAACAAATTGCAAAATGTGAGCTACAACATGAAAAAGTGAAGCCGGTGTCATTTACAAATTCATCATTTTCATGCCCTGAATTACGTGATTCAGTTACTTGGCTCAATACGTATTGATATAGTTTTCATCTACCGTAACATGTCGACAAAACCAGTAAGCATTTCTCATTCCTTATCACTCAAAGTCGATGTATGAACTGATGTTGCTTACCATGTTTCTTAAATTTCTTATAAAAGCAGCGGTTTCGCTTGCTGAATCTAACGCACTTGAAATCGGCACTCAAAAGCGCTAACTGGAAATGCTTTTTAGTACCCTATACACCTTCAATTGTAACCATTGTAACACCACCGGTATCTTCGTTTTCAGCAGAACAATCCTACAACCGAACATAAAGAGCGGAAGAAGAAAGAAAGCATCGTTGATTTATCCAGATATTTGGAGAAGATCATTAGAGTAAAATTTGCCGGCGGTCGCGAAGTCTCGGGTATCCTCAAAGGTTACGACCCACTCGTTAATTTAGTGCTAGATAACACGACGGAGTACCTGAGAGGTAAATTCGCTTGCATTATCCCGCCTGAAGTATGACATATCAATGTTGTTACTTATACTTTCGTGTATTTCAGATCCCGATGATCCGTTCAAGTTGACCAGTGATACCAGACATTTAGGTTTAGTGGTTTGTCGAGGAACTGCGGTTATTCTAGTCTGTCCCATGGATGGTATGGAATCTATTGCTAATCCGTTCGTCGCGCATGAGTAAGTTGCATTAGTTCCAAATGAAACTAATGGAGAATTCGTTCATCTGGTATGGCGGTTGCATTTCAAGGGTTGAAGCATCATGAACGAGTAAAGTTTTCTTCCATTGTACATCTGTCTAAATTTCGTTCAGACGTCTACGTATTATTTCTCAATGCATTCAATATGTTTTTTACTGAAGATCTTTCTGTCCAGTAAACGTACAGAATAAAAGTTTCTGTTTAATTGGGATGTAAACTTGAAGTTTCAAGTGGTGGCAGCCGTGTATAATATTTGAGTGATCACGTTTGATTTACCATAAGCGTGTAGCAAACTTCAACTATCATTAAGTCGATTAGAAATTCACTTTCAAAGAAAATTTGTCCTAAATTTAACTGCATCATCACCAAAAATTTGAATTATAATCAGTTCTACTGGTAAAATAATTTCTACTCGTTTTTTTACCCTCCTGAAGACAGCATTTTTTTCAGTGGCGGATCCAAGGGGAGGCCATAGGGTACTTGCCCCCTCCCCTTGGTTGAAATTTTTTGCAATCAAAGGAAAAAAGTAATAAAAATGATGAAGTGTACGCTCGTTACGCGCCACAAATATGTATAATAACGCATCTATATTTATATTCGTCATTACGCATCCCATATTGGATAGAATATTTTTCTGGGAGCACCCCCGCCCCCACGCACGCCCCTACTAACATGAGCTAATCAATATGCATCGCCGCCACTGTACCCCCCCCCCCCGTTTCTTTTTTCTAAATCCGTGCCTGGTTTTTCTATTTGAAAGAACACAATGACCACTCATTTATATTCACTCGCACAGGTGATTTTGCAGCGCACTCTAGTGCAGGTTCAATGATTTCCTGGCATCAGTCACTAAAATTTACTATTTTTAATAATATTAGAATTCTAAAGTCATTTTTTAACAATGAACCAGTTCTTAGAATACATATATTTGCATGAAATCACTATCTGCATCTGTGTATGTTACTGGATAGTTGTAAATCAGCCATCTGGACTCCTTAGCAGGATCGTCGAATTTATTTGAATTTTTTCTGGCATACTCTACAAATGCATCGTAAAAATATCTGTTGGCATTCAGGGCATCTGCTGAATGTGGGGTGGGGTGACGCCACTCGTAAGCTACTTTTTCCGGGTGAAACTGAATTCCGAAAATCGGATATTTCTTATGCTCCACGGATGCAATGAAATTCAATCCTTTTGAACTTACCGAAGTGGACGTAATTTTCCATTTTTTTTCGAGAGGTGTCTGGTTGAAGGTGTTTGGTAAAAGGCACCACCTAGAATGAAATAAATGTGAGATGATTTTTGTTAATCGTCAGCATAAAATGTGAGATACTTATAGTCACCATTTAGTTGAGTGTTGACGACGGAAAATAATATTTACCTGTGATGGTTTAATGTTACGTTCGACGTTCGCAGAATATCGTATTGACTTTTGGTGAGCTTTGAATACAGTGCAGTTTCTGCATACGGTATAGTAAATGTCAGTGAGTAACTTTCAAAAACAATGTCGCACTGTGTTAATTCATTTTTGTCTTCGTTTGCAACAGTTAAGAGAAACTCGTAACCCAGACAAACGCCCAAGATTGGGAACTTTTTCCCAGCCTTGTTTATCTAAATTCATCGAAAATACTGTTACCATACAGTAAGTATTGGCATGAAGGAAAATCCTTACATGCAATCTAAACTGAGTTCAAATCGGAAGTATGAACTTCGATTTGGCCAGTATAGAATGCTGGATTGGATCGAATCCTTATTATCGACAGCTAATGAATAAGTAAACTGGAATATTGCTAAAATTAATGCATTCTCACCTCTGTGGCTATTTTATAAATGTAGCTAGTTGTATCATAGTACGGGTTGCCAGGTCCGTTTAAACTGCTACCTCCGGGTAACACAACTCCATTAATCGAGTTCAAAAGATTCCTGAAATTTGAATGAGATTTGACCTTTAATAATGTGTAGTGGAGTACGGTTTTTCAAATAAATGACCGTTACTTGATTCGACATACCCGTAATTGAAGTACCGTTTCATCCTCAAACCTAGTGAGGAAGAAGGGATGAATTTGGTTTTTCTCTTTGTTGAAGTTGTGAGGACAGTCCTCCCCCTTCCCTCTGGAGATGGTTCTGCTTGTTGAAGATGTTTCTACATGAGTATTGATAGTCGACAATATTCAGATTTCTCAGCGGGAAGTTTGAAGTTTTCTTACTTGCATGCACTCAAGTAATTTGACTTCTTCATATCTTTAACGAGTGTAATAGTCGATCAGAACTGTACTAAGTGCCGTAACGACCAATGATTTTAGTATGTATTTAAATTGGCCGTTGCATCTCTTGGACTGTTAAGTGTGTTATTCTTGATTTGATGCAGTGGCAGTATTCAAAACCTGAAGGTTTATCTTTAAATACAGTTTGACTCACTAATTTAAAGCTCAAATTCAAAACCGTGGTCTAGTATACCTATTCCTGCCACATCCGTTTCATAATACAACTACACTGAAGAGATATTGGGAAATAAACCAAGAATGTAACAAATCCCGATCTGCGGACGTCAGCCTTCTTCTGGTCCGCCAATCAGAAAGCGGAATTACAGCTTTGAGCAGGTTAAAACGTCCCAGCATTTTGAGGTTCTAAACTTGCCCAATCAGAGAGCGAAGATATGAAGCTATAACGCTTTTTGCAGATTGAGAATATTTCGTGAGTTTTAGCGTGCCAAGCCTGACAAAAGACTGTAACTGTGTACTTTGGGTACAACTACTTATAGTATTAGAGACATTAAAATAATACAAATGTCCACAAACCTGTAGTATGTTTCGTTTTTGTTAATTGGAATAGGTACTACTCGAGCACCTGAACTTTCGACAGCTTTCACATAGGAGGCAGCAATATAGCTCGTGTACGCTGGATATTTTTCGGCTGCACTTGGACTTAATTCTTGGGCGACCACACCGATCACCGGCGTTAGGTTTAATTCCGTCGTCGGTGACTTTTTAATATGTTTACATAACCCCACTATGCATAAACTTATAAATAAAGAAAAGTAAACGGCTGCTCGCAATAAGGGATGCATCTTGAAGGTACATCAACGCGTTCAGTTATAACTTCAAAGGAAACGTATTCTACTCGAACGAACTATTTAAATCGACGTTAGATCTTTGGAGCAACAAACTGAGTTTCAAGCCTGCTGAATCACATTTTTCCATCAGATTGAAACGTTAAACTTCTACGTAAAATGCGATTAGATTATGATGCAAAAAGCAGTTTAGCTGAATGATTTTAATTTTGACGACCTGGTCAAAGTTCATCATCGCGCCGACTGTTGATTGTAAAAGCTGAAAGCTTCACTTATCATTGTGATCTGTGAAATAACAAACTGAATCTTTAGCTGAAGCTTATCTCGACTGTAGCAACTAAATAATGTGGCCCATCTCTTCTCAGTGGCATATAATGTTCCCCACCCTATGTTCTCGACAATTTATTTAGAGATGACAAATGGTATCCCTTCTTTTCTATATGTGTTCTATTATCGTTCTGCGACTAGCACATTTTCTATAGACGGCAACTTTTTTCTCACTTGATGCTCGACTTGGTTCGACTTTCTCCTCCCCTCTCTGAGTCTTTTGAGATACCTTTATCCTCCCCGTTCTCTTAAAATACGAATTCACTATGTGGTACTCGAAAACTCTTATTAGGTGCTACAGCCTGTGAGCACTTCTGAAGCTGTCACCCATGAGATTCTCTGTTTTCCGTCTGTTACATTTATTTGCATTAACTAAAATGTCGGATTAAGATTGGTAATTTAATTCCGCACGTGTTTGCTGGTCTTCATGCGGGATAACATGTGACTTGATTCAGTTACTCGAAATAATAACGCTTCTTATCTGTCTTAGAAATTCGATTGATGTATCTCCTGATGATGGTTGAATTGTAATGCAACGTGAGACGTGACTATCAAATCCCTAAACAGCCGTTATTTCCAGCCTTACAACTCTACGGGGATAACGGCCAAAGAGAATTATATCTCTTCTTCGTTCTGTGTTTTCCATCAAACTTGGTTAGCTCGAATGTCAGATAACTCATTTGTATTATTCTTAATACGTTTAGGTGTCCTCACTCTGAAGTAACAGCAAGTTTCAAATGATAAAATTCGAGCTTCCGTCAGCGTGCTGGTGGAATTGAAGAATACCGGCGTATTATTGATTCTTTGCCTGATATTGATTATGCGAACGTACCTACAGCACGCCAAATGAGCTTATCTTAATCATCTGCAATATTTCTTATAGTTAATACTTATAGATACTCATTACATAATGAAAAGATAAAACGAATATGCTAAATGTTATCTTTACTATTCAGTGGTTTTTATGATAAGCTTAGGTATGAAAAGTTCTGCAGTTTTGTAAGTGATAAGCACCAATGGGTATGCGTGAATTTACAAATGGATTTCCGTAAATCAACACAAGATATATCGATTTTCGAAAACGTTAAATTTGTGGTCGTTTATCCTTGTTTCATAGTGTAACCATGCAGTATAACATGGCTTCCCTTCAGGCATTCAATATCACTCATCAATACTGACCCATTTTAATTCGATTATGATCGATATTCGTCCATTATAACGGTCAGTTTAGCCGTATATTGTCCGATATCAAAGTGTAATATCTTTATCCAAAAAAATTAATCTATATCGAGCTAAATCCAAGCCTTGGTATGTAATATATAATCACACCTAACGTACCTCTGTAAGGTCACCTTGAAAGACGATCGGTGGGAGGAATCTTGAACAGTCTTGGACATATGCACATTTTCATGAGCTGTACCGTTGGAGCTCACAAATATCTACTCTATAGGTATTCAAAGTCAACGCCCTATATTTAAATCACCTCAACTAATAAGTGTCATCAACATTCCTTGAAAAGTGGATTTTCCCAGAGGTTTCTGAAGTACCTACCTATAATGAAAATGACATCCAAAATTGTTTTGACAAAGAAATTGTGTCTTTGAGCGCAAATTAAATAGGTTTATTTCATCGTTATGTACTAGTAGGTCTGTTCCAAAATACTAAACAATGTGGTGAATGAGGGTAAATTCTAAAACAAATAGATCTGCATGAAATACCCGGTCGACGATCGGGCATCTACTACTGAATTCCTGTAAATTAACGAGTGATATTCTTTTTCTACGTCGCCGAATTTGTGGTTATTCTTCCTCGCGTAGTACACCAATGTATCATAGAAATATCTGTTCGCTAATAGAGTGTCCTGTGAATGTGGGTAGGTCTCTGCCAACCATTCGAAGGCCACTTTCTCGGGATGAAACTGTAAACCCAGAAATGGATACTTTTCGTGTTCCACAGTGGCTATAAATTCTGTTCCGTTTTTAGCGACTGATGTAGATGTGATCTTCCAATCCTTCAAGAAAGTTTGCTTTTTGAAATCTTTAACTAAAGCACACCAACTGCAATACATTCATAATCACAGGATGTAGGTATGTATGATTTTACATACAAAGGTACCTACATGTAGGTATAAAGAAATAGGCCTACTCTTCCATGCAAAGGAGTGCTAGCCTGTTAGGAATTTGAGACTCGATACAATTGGTATATAGTATACACACTGAAAAAGTTTACTTAGGGGTTGATTGTAGGCTGAAAAGCCATTCATTACCGTTTCCCTACTCAGTTTTTTCATTGAGTGACATTGAATGCGCGTACTCCCTCAAAACAAATGTCACGCAAATTCGTCACTCTTTTGACGCAACATTAAATTTGAAGTTTACATCGACCTTGACGTATTCTGTCCAAAAGTCGATATCAACATATAATCGAATTCGGTATCAGTTTTGACTACATTATTGTGTCAACTTATGTCCCTGTGTTGTCAACAAGTTACATTCTACTGAAAGAAACACTTGCAATTACTCAACTGCCCCTACTTAATTACGGGTTAGTCTGCTATTTATGGACCTTATACCCATGGATGGAAAGTTTAAGCCAATGACCGCTCAAGTTGAAGCTTAAGCTTATTTTTGAGCGGCTTTTAAGCGCTTTAGAAACCGGTCATTGTTTTTTCTATTAAGCGCAAAGCGCTCTTTAAAAGTTTTTATTCATTTGTTTTATCACTTATCAATGATTCGGATTTCCCATTGCTCAATACTCATTGGCCATCTCGAGATTTTGAGTTTTAACCAAATAATGAATTAAAATGATACACTGTCGTAAAGAATAAGCTAGCAGGTTAGCGTTAACTGAAATTCATTTATGGTAATACTGTAAAACAGTAGAACTTCACTGATGATAAAATAATGTGATTTTTGGATTCTACGATAGATCTCATATTGAATTGATTATAATGTCGAGTGAAATTGCCGACTTATTGAGGGGGGTGATATAATGAGGCGTTTACAAGCTAATAATAAGAACAAAAAGCCAAAGTTAAGCTGATGAAATATTCTGAGAAACGGTTGAGCTGAATCCACGATTTAAGCACATCGCGATCCACTTTCCTCCTCTGCTTATACCACAAAATCTTATTCGTAAAAGAATTTCATTTTGGATGTTTTTAACAACAGAGACCCATTATGAAATACTTCACTGATGGTGAGCTTCAACTCTGGACTTCAAAATCCAATTCTTCAAATATCAATTGTGAAAAAACAGGGGCGCAACCAGAACTTTTTTCTGGTGGGGACTAGAATTGAGAAAAAGAACTTGGGCAGGGGTGAAAACTGGATTTGGTACCTGCCTCTATTTTCATGAATTAATTTTCAGAAAATTTCGAAGTTTTGGGGGCTATAGTCCCCTAGCTCCCTTGGTTGCGTCTTTGTGAAAAAATGTTGCCAACTATGGAGAAAAGGGAAGACCTCCAGCCAAAAAGCAATAAAATGTAGGGCTAATTGGCAACTTATATGGGTACAGGTAGGTATAGCACCTATCTACATAAATATTAAGAATGTTATAACCAAACAAAATAGCTTATTACTCACGTGTGGGAATTAACTGTACTCTGTTGGTATTTCAATACGCTATACTGGTGTGTAGTTAGCCGCGAAAATAACTTGGATTTCTTTCTCGGTTGTTGAAACTCTAAAGCACAGTTTTCGCCGTATATGTCACATCGCGTGAGAAAATTCTGGTTAGCATTGGCAACTACTAACATGAGTTCAAATCCGAGACACACCGCGAGTATTGGAAAAGTCTTCCCTTTGTCATTTATCTGAATAAATAAGAACTTATCAATGATTTTTGAACCTACCTAAATTATTATTGCGTCCGTATTCCTACGAGTCGAGTTCAGATGAAAGAAGAAAAAAGAACTCTCCTCTGTCGCTGTTCATCTCAGAACTCATCAGAGGCAGTTACCTCTAATATAACTGTAATACTTTTATTCTTTTGCATAATTGCATCTTCTTTTCAAGTTTCTGAAATTACATCTTATACCTACCTCTTTAGCTATCTTATAAATATGAACAACAGCATCATAATATGGATGACCCGGTTCTTGCGTTACAGTACCGCCGGGCAACACAACGCCATTAATGGAGTATAATAGATCTCTGAAAAAGTGAAAATAGAATAATTTAGATAAAGTAGGTACTTGTGTGGAAACTATACTGGGTGTTTCAAGAATTGGTCCCCCTTCTTTTTTATAGCGAAGTCGGATTAATGAATGATTTTATCAGAGACAAACGTCTAGTTTATATTCCATGGTGAACAAAACTTCATTTTCCCCCTAAATAGTTCAGTAGACAGAGCAAGAAAAGTGAGGTCTGCTGGAAAAAATTCCGAAGTTGATATAACCTTTACTGGTTGTTCGGGGGTGCTGTGGGATGACTCTGTTAAGTTTTTCACCTCGAGGACACTTTGCTAACTTTAGGAGGACCGAAAAACCTTCAATATTTCGGACTTTCTTCGGTTTTTCGCTCATACTTTTTCTAAACTAAGCGGTTTTCGACCAAAACGTTCATTTTCAAAGTTTTAGAGCATTAAATTTTCTGCAATTTTGTATGCATAAACTTTTTCTTAAACCTAATATTAACCGAGATACAGTCGATCAAAGTTGGAGGAATTTTCTCAAAATGGCAAAAATTGGCCAAAAACGAAGGTTTTGGCCTTCTATTAATTACCATCAGTTCTATATCGATGAGAATACGCGAGATCCAACTACTCAACTTTCGAAAACCCAATACATCATGAATTATTCGCCACACAGAGCTATGAGAGCAATCTGGCGATGGCAATCGAAAACACATTTCCCGCGTTGACATTCTTCGATCTTTTTCCAACAGATCGGGGTATCTGTTGAAAAGCAGTAAATCGAAGCTGCATGATGCATTCCTTCCCATAAAGTAGACTTCGGCGCCAGAAAATGCAATGTCATTGATGGAGGGGAGGGTTCCTGCTACTTAGGGTGGTTTAGACGAAGTCAAGCGAAGCAACATTCCAGGTAGTCTGCCAAAACTACGTGAACTACATCAAAAGCACTTTAGGAACAATACCAAAGTAGTTTCTAATGGTTATCCTAGTGCGATAAGCTACCAAAGCACCAAGGCAGTAGAACGCTATCGGCGCGTTCCTTGCTGAACCCCTCTACTAAGTTTGTGCTCTTCAAGACCACCTCAGTCAGCACCATCACGCAGGCAAAATGTCTCTTCAATGACAAAAACTAGATGAATTTCATAACGATGCTGAAGGGTGAACTGGAAGCTAAGGGGATCCAAGTCAAGCAGGCAGTAGAAAATGCTGATGTGCTGATCGTACGTCTGTCTCAGTTACCGAGGAGTGCGACAGTGTCGTCATTACAGGGGAGGACATTGATCTTCTGGTGCTGCTGAATGCTTTGGGGTTTTCGAAGAAAAACGTTTACTTCCAGAAGAGTGGGAAGGGTAACACCCCAACCGTCCTTTATTCTTCCCACTCTCTCAAACACGGGCCACAGGACATACTCTTCCTGCACGCGATAAGTGGGTGCGACACCACCTCAACACCCTTTGGAATTGGGAAGAAGAAGGTGATACAGACGTATCAGAAGAACCCCGGCCTCTCCGAGATGTTGGAGATTTTCAAGGACTCCAAGACAGCTCCAGCTCAAATTGCTGACGTTGGAGAGAAGTTCTAGGTGAAACTGTATGGACGGAACATTGAACGTGACAACCTCGCGATGACCTGAGATACCGCATTTTCACCACTGTCGTGGGAAAGCCGAAATGCCAACTTGCCAGACTGCCACTAATCAGAGATGCCATTAAGTACCATTAATTCAGGACTTACCAACAAGTCCAGACATGGATGGGAGGAAGTCAAGGGGTCTATACGAGAAGTTGCCATCTGTTTGGGGATGAAAGATTACAAAACGAGGTGGGTATTATTCCCTCATTATTATTCACTCTTGTAACAAAGTCACCAGTGTTAATTGAGTGATTCATATGTTCACAGGTGTGGTTCCCATCACCACAATAAACAGCTGCTCCACATTGTCAGCTGCAAGTGCACCACAAATCTGGTTGCGCCACTGCTGGCTGCAGCTGTAAAAAGGCGTCTGTTGTGCTCTGCAGTATGCAAGCACTGCGTGGGCACAGCATGCGAAAACAGCCCTCAGTCTGACACCAACGAAGTTGATACTGACGACGAGAGTGTGGGAAATCTCCCACTTACGCCTGCACCAGAAATGTCCATGGACCCCAACAACATTGACGATGACGACGAGAAGGATGGAGCAGCAGCCACCAAGCGCTCCAAATTGTTGGTGGCCTCGTGAAGTTTTTATACGTAAATTGTAGCTATCATTATATTGTATTTTATATTGTATTATTGTACATACATACTACCATTATCCTTGTATCAATTATGGTATTTAATTCATTCTTGGTTATTATTCATTGATTTCCACTACCCGATCTGTGTTTATTGAGGTTCAAGATTATGGGTTGACAGGAATTCACAGTAGGGATATGACCTGCCACTATAACATTGAAATAACTACGCTTCACAAAAACAGGCACTTGGTCAGCTGAGCTCTCCCCCTCCCCCCGTGTTCCAACATGTCGAAATTGATGAGTGATTACCATAATTATCATAGAACTGATGGTAATTGATAGTTAGAGAGCCAAAACCTTCGTTTTTGGCCAATTTTTGCTATTTTGAGAATATTCCTCTAACTTTGGTCGACTGTATCTCGGTTAATATTAGGTTTGGGAAAACGTTTATGCATACAAAATCGTAGAAAATTTAATGCTCTAGAACTTTAAAAATGAACGTTTTGGTCGAAAACTGCTTAGTTTAGAAGTTATGAGCGAAAAACCGAAGAAAGTCCGAAAATTTTGAGGTTTTTCGGCCCTCTCCAAGTTAGCATAGGGTCCTCGAGGTGAAAAACTTGACGGAGTCATCCCACAGCACTCCCGAACAACCTGTAAAAGTTCCATTAACTTCGGAAATGTTTCCAGGTACAATGTACATATCTACTGGACTAAAAGTGGGCCTAGAACGTATCGCCATAGTTAGGAATTTTAATTGAAAACATACCAAGAAAACCATCGAATTAGAGGCATTTTGAGTTGCTAAATTTGAAAATACAATCAGATTTTCGATCCGACCACATTCTGAGTCCCAATTTGGCCAGTTTGAATTCGCCGAAATAGTTGAAGAGTTGGTATATCTATATCGGAGTGCGGGTTTCTTGGGTCCGTTGAGTTTCAAAGCTTCATCATAGGTATTTTTGATCCGATCCCTATCTGGGTCTTTAAAATTAACCAATTTGACTTCGCTAAAAAAATTAAACGAGGTATCAGAATTGTGATTCGTTGGGTCACTGAGTTCGAAAATGTCATCAAATTATTGATCCGACCTCGATTACTGAAAAAATTGAACACGATATCGGGATACCTATATGTTTTTGTGTCTCTGATTGCGAAAATTCGATTACCTTCTTTAATCCGACCTCGATTTGGATCCCAAACTGTAAATGAGTTAACTTAGAGAATTAAAGTTGAATAAGAGTCTCGCTCATTTTCAACGTCAAATTACACCGTGGGATCAAACCTCAACTTGGGCCCTAAAATCTAAATTTGTCTTTTTTGAATAGGCAAAATGGATTAATTTGGAGAACTGAACATCCAGAGGGCCAGTCAATGGATGCTCCACAGAAACAGAAAAACTACCTCTTCCATTTTCAGAATGGGAAGAACCTAACTTTTTTCTAATCGATCCTACAAAGTTCCAGAATAAAGGTTAAGTACGCTGAGTCTGAAAATTTCGCCAGGTTTCAAATTCAACAGTGATTGGTGCTGCAAATTTGACTGTTTCCTCTTAAAAAAGAACAATGACGATAAATTATCGGGAGAAAGTATCACTAATGTGGCACAGACTCAATAAGATTTGATGATTTTATTTTAATTTGGCACCCACAATTCAAATTTCATACAAAAACTGACTTAACTCAAAAAAATTGAACTGTCAACATTAGATCGGAGAGTGTCACAAAATCCTTCCCGTCCCTTCCCCTCACCAGCCCATTTTTTTATTGCAAACTTTTGACATGGATATGTTTATTGGCTGGCCTTCCATTCTATTTCCAACCGACACTAAACTTGTTTCCAGTTCAGTTCACAGTTCAGTTCAGTTGTGCGTATTGCGTGGAGCCTATCAGTATGACTTAGCTCTTCATGGTCACAATTCAGTTCAGTGGTCCACATTTCCGCGGAAATTATTTTTCCTTCTAGCCATATGCTCATTGATCTTGATCTTTGCTGCGCGGCTACAGTCTACAGCCGATTAACCCCCCCCCCCCCAACATGCTGTGTTGTTAATAGAAATTCCCATGGAAATTTTTTAATTAGGGAATGATCACGGATAGCTGCGCTCAGTTGATCGAGATCGACATTCTTATGTTGACTGAATGCTATAGATCATGTTCAGTCACTTGTACCAATGTATCAGCATGCAGTGTAGATGCTCGTCATCAGTTTACTGATGATTTTTTCTTTCACCTCACATTTGGGAATTTTGCTTGACGGTCTGATTTTCCCCTTATTTGTACTTTTAATTGAAAAGTATTAATGTTGTAATTGTGACCGATTTCAGAGTTGTGAATTTTTTTTCGTACCCATAAGAAATCTTGTTTTTTTGTCTTCTTTTCACAAAGAAGAGGCAGCAGTATTTTATTATTTAGAGAGAAAACTAGAGTACTTTTCATTCAAAAAAAAGAAGATAATTTTCTTTGAAGAAAGTTATGGAGTTTTCTTTTCGAAAAAGAAAAAACTGAAGTTTTTTATTGAGAAGAGGAAAGAATAATATACATTTTCCTCACTTCCCTTGAGAAAAAGAACAAGTGTTTCTGTCCTCTAAGAAATAAGAGGAGGAGCGATTTGGTTTTCTCAGAGATAAAAGAACCAAAGCACTTCTTGCCGACGAGAAGAAACAAGAACTTTTTTTCTTCCTTCTAAAAGAAAACAACATGTTTCCAGTTCAAGAAATGGAAAAATTTGGTGAACCTTCCTGTAGTAAAAGAACCAGATTCTTCTCATTTAGGAACTAAAAGGGATGATTTTCTTCCCTTTCACAAAAAAAAGGGGGAACGAACTTTTCTTCACAGAGGAAGAGAATAGGGCTGCTTCCTGTTTCTTCTCCTTGCCAATGATCGAGTTACTCATTCTTCAGATCAAAAATTTATTTAAATTTTCGAGCTCAGCAACACACACACAAATTATTCCAATAATTTGTTCAACTTTTACGGCAAAGTCAAATTGGTTCATTTGAAAGAATCGGAGTTGAATGTTGGAGCCCCGCAATTGATATCGGATCCAAAGTCTGTTTGAGTTTTGAAAACGGTGATCCAGAAGAGACCTCTCTTTTAGTACTTCATACAATATACCTTCACCAAAATCAATATTTTTATTTGTGGTGGAAAGCCACGGCGCGATTCAAATTGTTTCTACCCAGTTCAGTTTTTTTCTTTTGTTTTATACATTTTGTTTTATCTCTTCATCCCTCCATACCAAATATGAGCTACCCTCAGTGGTGTAGAGTAATCTGTCGGTATTTTAAATTAAATAATAATAATAATAATAATAATTGATAATAAATAAATAAGAAAAAGAGCAAAACTGATTTGAATGAGAGTTTGACATTTTCCTTAAAAGTTTTTCCCATTTAAGAATGCTGTTCCTTCTCCTTATTTTGTGTACCTCTATTGATTTCATTAACTAACCTCCATAACGCATGAAAATCGTGCTCATGCTGTGATACAAGGTTCGAACAGTTCGATTAATTTGAAATTAATTCGATATTAAGAGTCTTCTAGCAACTCGAATACGAAAATTTAACCCGATTCTTAGAAATAGCAATCACCCTGGAAAAACCATAGCGAGTTCAGACAAGTATTTGAAAGGGAAGAAACATTTTTTGAAACACGGATAATTCGATAAAATAGAAGGAAAATTGATCTTGATTCAATCGAAAGTCTTGAAAAGTCGTAGGTACATGACATTTGAGTAAGGTTCGTAGAAAATGGTGTCATATAGGAAAAAATAATTAAAGGGTTGAAATGGAAATTGATTCTAATTCGGGATCATAAGAGTCTTCAAAAAACTCGTATACGAAACTTGAGTAAAATTAAAAATCGTACAGTAGCATTCCGGAAAAGTAAACAAAGACTAATGACAACGATTTACGAGGAAAGAAAACTCAAAATTCGAACAGATTCTGCAGATCGGAAAATTTCAATCAACTCGATATCAAGCGTTTTTAAGCAACTTGAATAAAAAAAATTCAGCCCAATTTGTGGAAAACTGCCGTCACTCATGTGGAATAATCATGATTGAATTTCTGATCTAATATTTTGAGTCTTCAAGCAACTAATTAACCTGTATCAAATTTGAATAAGATTTGTCGAAAATTGCGGTCACTAGGGATAAAATAATCTAAGGATTATAAGAACTTAAAAAAAAAAAGGTAAATTTGACCGAAATGAAATTTAAATTCAGTTCCGGATTATAGTTCTTTTAAATACCGAGTAGTTACCTCTAAAAATTGAGTCTTGGAAAAATGAATAAGCTTCTTTGAAAATTGTAGTCACATTTTTGAAAAATGATCGAAATAAATATTATAACAACAATTTTGATTGCAAAGAATTTCGAAATTTGAAAAATTGGAGAAAGTTGGACATGAACATAGATAGTATAGGTTTTCCACTAACTAAAATGCGGAAATTCAGCTTGATGGTGGTTGAGTGATCGAACAAATAGGGAATGGAAAGATTTGAAATGTCCAGGAAAATTTATAAAGAAGCATACCTATCACCTCTATTTGTGGGAGGGTGTCTCTCCGGTAGATTTTCGCCGGGTAATTTTCAAAACATGTAGGCGCCACTGCCCGTTACCAACCTGTAATATGATTCGCTCCTCCCGCTAATTATTGGCACTACACGTGCCCCAGAGCTTTCCACGGCCTTTGCATAGGATGCTGGAAAGTACGTAGAATACGCTGGATAAGCGTTCTCAATTTCTAGATATGGATGCAACTCCAAAGCCACAATGCCGATGACAGGCTTTTCTACAGCGTATCCTTCCTGGAATTTTACAAAAACCAAGCACGCGACAAGTATCCACTCGGATTTCATTTCGTTATTGAAATGAATTTCGTTAGTTCGACAGACGATGGCAAAATATGATTACAGAAATGCAGAGGAGTCTATATAACTGAGCGAGAAATATTTTACAAAATTTACGATAGTGAACCAAATCATTAAAAGATTACATAGGATACTTGTACGGTTCACGTGACGGACACAAGAACCCGTCCTGAATTCTTAAAATCGACAACATCGAGATAAAGTATTTCGCAGCTCACTTGACTGAAACCATAAATCTATCACATTTAGGATATCTCGGAATGTGATCGGGCAAATACAATGCTTGACAATAGGTATTAGGTATACCTATAATTCCACCGACTTCATAAACGATTTTCTTAATATTTGAATCCCAACTAATTACTGATAAAAGTCCGTCTTCATAAAGGATTTCCTTGTTCCTTGAATCGCAGTTCATTCATTATAAGTAGTACATGTGTGTTAATTCGGCACTTCAGAAAATCAGCGAATTTAAACCACAAAATATACAGACCGCATGTTTATATACCGGGTGTTCCACGAAAGTTACCCCCCCCCCATTTTATTCCGAACCGATTGGCGGATCTTTGCTGGACGAATTGCCATCAACCTGCGGCCGGTCTAGTTTCTCTAGGGCTTGAAAAGTTTTCTCCCACATTTTTGGGGGAGGGGGGCTGTAACGTGCCACCAACTTCGGAATCTTAAATGGAAAGGTATGCCTTTATGCACATTGCTGGAAACGCATATCCTGCAAAATACGAATCCGTGAAAAATATTTCAAAATTCATCAATTTTGGGGGGCAAGGGGCCTAAAGATGACCAAAATCCATCAAAAATCAAAGTGTCATAACCTAGCAAACAAACGATTGAAAGAGGGGTTTTCGAGGTCACGGATTCCGAATACACGATTTATCCCGGTTTAGGGCTTTAAAATCCAAATTTTTAACCTAAAATTGGTTCCTATTCACAAATTTTTGACTTTCTGAATGCAGATTATTAAAGTGGCTTCACGCACATCGTTCAATAAGGTACTTCCCCCGGAGTATGAATTCATGAAAAAAATTTCAAAATTCATCAAATTTGGGGTAAGGGGCCTAGAGATGACCAAAATACGTCCAAAATTGAAGTATCATGACCTAGTAAACAGACTATCGAAAAGGGGGTTCTCGAGGTCGCTGATTCCGAATGTCACACGGAAAAATCTCCGCTGATTTTGAAGGAATTTTTCACCGGAATTTTGTTGGGAAAAAATTCCAAGAATTTCCAAAGAATTTTTTTGGAAACGTTGGGGAAAATATTGGATGATTTTTAAGGAATTTCATCGGAAATTGTTAGAAAAAATTCCGATAATGTCCGAAGAGTCTCATCGGAAAAATTTCCAATGATTTCCAATAAATTTCATCAAAATTCTACAAGAAAATTTTTTGATAATTTTTAAAGTATTTCTGGGAAATACTCGGGAAAAATCTTGTGACAATTTTTAAAGAATTTCATTGGAACTCGGGAAGAATCTCCGATAAGTTTTAAGGAATTTTATCGGAAATTGTTAAAAATTATTTCCAAAGAATTTCTTCGGAAACGTTGGAAAAAATCTCCAATAAATTTTAAGGAATTTTATGGGAACTCGGGAAAAATCTCCGATAAATTTTAAGGAATTTTATCAGAAATTGTTGGAAACTAATTCCGATAGTTTCTGAAGAATTTCATCGAAAATCTTTAGGAAAAATTTCCAATGATTTCCAAAAAAATTTCATTGAACTCTTCGAGAATATTTTCCCATAATTTTTGAATTGTTAAACCATTGGAGTATTCCCCCGAATATTTCCTATGACAAGCTTCAAAAATTATCGGAAAAACTTCCTCGAAGAATTTTGATGTAACTTTTTGGAAATTATAGGAAATTTTTTCTAAAGGTTTCCGATGAAGATTCTTCGGACATTATCGGAATTTTTCCCAACTATTCCCGTGAAATTCCTTGAAAATTATCGGAGATTTTTCCCGAGTTCCGATAAAATTTAAAAAAAAATCATCGCAGACTTTTCCAATAATTTCCGATGAAATTCCTTAAAATTTATCGGAGATTTTTCCCGAGTTCCGAAAAAATTCCTTAAAAATTATTGGAGATTTTTCTTGAGTATTTCACAGAAATACTTCAAAAATTATCGAAAAATTTTCTTGAAGAATTTTGATGAAACTTTTTTCGTAATCATTGGACATTTTTCTAAAGATTTCCAATGAGATTCTATGGACATTATCGGAATTTTTTCCAAAGATTTCAGATGAAATTCCTTAATAATCATATCCGAGATTTTTTCCGTTTCCAAAAAAATTCTTTACAATTTATCGGAGACTTTCCCGAGTTCCGATTAAATTCTTTAAATATGATCGGAGATTTTTCCCGAGTTCCGATGAATTTTTTAAAAATTATAGGAGATTTTCCTATACCATTTCCGATGAAATTCCTTAAAATTTATCAGATATTTTCCCCGAGTTCCGATGAAATTTCTTAAAATTTATCGGAGATTTTCCCCAAAGTTTCCGAAGAAATTCTCCGGAGATTATCGAACATTTTTCCTGACGAGTTTCGATAAAATTCTTCAAAAACCATCGAAGTGACGTGCATAAAGTCATTTGGATAATCTGCAATGAGAAATTCAAAAATTTTTAAATGGCAGCACTTTTAGGTATCTGATTTCGGATAGGTTTTGGCTAGGGTTAGACCCTGTCTCCCAAAATTGATGAATTTTGAAATTTTTTTCATGAATTCATACTCCGGAGGAAGTTCCCTATTGAACGATGTGCATGAAGCCACTTTAATAATCTGCATTCAGAAAGTCAAAAATTTGTGAATAGGATCCAATTTTAGGTTGGAAATTTGGATTTTAAAGCCCTAAACAGGGTTCTTCGCGAATTCGTGTTTTGGAGGAACTGCCCTATCCAACGATGTGCATGAAGCCATTTTGATAACTTGCGTTCAGAAACTCAAGAATTTGTAAATTAGAATCACCATTGAGCAGGGCTGTACCGACGGGGAGGGTTTTAGGGGTTCAAGCCCCTCCCATTAGCCAAAAACAAAAAACGATGGGTTGAGACGGAGAGGAGAGCAGACCTATGATTGAGCCCCTCCCCCTTACTTAAATCCTGGGTACGGTCCTGATAACAACAACAACAATAATAATAATAATAATAATAATATAATAAAAAGGTCAACACTAGGTAAATTTGGCCAACTTCAGATTGGTTTTAGATATTGCCAATCGATGCACATTTTTGAAATCTCAAACCAAAAATAAAAAAACAAAAAATAGGTATACACTTTTAAAATGTTTTCCAATAATTAAGAATCGACTTCCTTGAATTGGCCAATTTGGCCAGACGTTTTGAAGGGAAAATTTTTCCGACATCTCCCATTGCTATGTTCACCCATCCAAGCGCGGGAAAACCTTGACAATGACTGATTTTTTTCAGTTTAAATGGACAAGACCAAAAACCATTTCATTCACCGTGTTCACCATTTGAAATAATATGGTTCTGTTTGAAAAATTTCAACTTATTCCCCCTTTCCCCTTAAACAACTCTAGTGAGGCCAATTACGAAAATTATTACTTTGAAATTTCTCGTATATGTTATTTAGAATATTTCAAAAATGTACCTAGTTCATCAAAAAAGTGCAGGGCCGTAACCTCCACCCACCATGACAAAAAAAAAAGGACACGAAAAAATGGATTTGAGACGGAGAGGAGGGTGTATCTGTCACTTTTTTTGTAAACAGTATGAAAATGAGTTTCAAGAAATGTAGAAATTTTTGCCATATACATGCACGCAGTTTGATAAATTTGGGGTATTTGTAGCCCCTCCCCCTACCAAGAAAAAATTCATCTTAATCGAAAAACACCCCCCTTGCTTAAATCCTGGGTACGGCCAAGCCTTTGAGTCTAAAATTGAATTTTAGGGCCCTAAAACGGGTTGAATCGGGAGGAAAGTGTGAAATTCGGAATCAGCGTCCTCGAAAACCCCCTTTTCGATAGTCTGTTTGCCCTTTACCCCAAATTTGATGAATTTTGAAATTTTTTTCATGGATTCATACTCTAGAGGAAGTTCATCTGCATTCAGAAAGTCAAAAATTTGTGAATAGGAACCAATTTTAGGTTGAAAATTTGGATTTTACAGCCCTAAACCGGGTTAAATCGTGTATTCGGAACCCGTGACCTCGAAAACCCCTCTTTCAATCGTTTGTTTGCTAGGTTATGACACTTTGATTTTTGATGGATTTTTGTCATCTTTAGGCCCCTTGCCCCCCAAAATTGATGAATTTTGAAATCTTTTTCACGGATTCGTATTTTGCAGGATATGCCCTTCCAGCAATGTGCATAAAGGCATACCTTTCCAATTAAGATTCCGAAGTTGGTGGCATGTTACAGCCCCCCATAAATGAGGGAGAAAAATTTTCAAGCCCTAGAGAAACTAGACTTTGCCGCAGGAAGATGGCAATTTGTCCCGCAAAGATCCCCCAATCGGTTCGGGAAAAAATGGGGGGGGGTAACTTTCGTGGAACACCCTGTATATTATACTGCATTCCTTACATTTAATGATTACTTTTCAGTTTTCAAATGATTTCCATGGTATGGATTCCGAACACAAGATACTTCCACACTGTTGCGGGATTATTGGGCACTCAAAAGTGCAGAGCCCGTGAGTTATGTTTTCGGGTCTCCATTCCGAGAAGTACCTAGATATAAAGACTTCGCGTTTGATGTCTCGTTGTACGTTTCAAGAACAAAGTAATTGTAGGTATTCCAATTTCATTGCATGTCTGAAAACTCATTGGGTTTTCGGATTTCAATTCTCGCTCCTGACGAAACCAACAGACATTAGATATTATATCTCAGCGCTTGAGTTAGAATTGAGGAGTCCCTAGAGAAAACAACCTTAGTTTTGAAATTTCGACTTTGCCGCCAGATAGCGATATCACTGCTAAACTGTTCTGCTGGATGAACTGCTAACGGGTGTATACATATTTTGCCTTATTCCATAGGTCATATATAGGAATCTTGGACATATGCACATTTTCATGAGCTATGCCGTCAGAACTCACAAATATCTACTCATATATTCAAAGTCAGCGCCATACATCCAACACTGATTTGACAAAGGTTTCTTTGAACACAAGAAGTGAAATAAGTTTATTTCATCGTTGTATAATATTAGGTCTGTCCTAAAAAATATTATCAAACAATGCGGTAAATTAGGGTAAATTCTAAAACAAATAGATCTGCATGAAATACCCGGTCGTTGATTGGGCATCTACTACCGAGTTCCTGTAAATTAACGAGTGATATTCTTTTTCTACATCGCCGAATTTGTGGTTATTCTTCCTGGCATAGTACATCAATACATCATAGAAGTATCTGTTCGCTAAGACAGCGTCCTCTGAATGCGGGTAGGTCTCTGCTAACCATTCGAAGGCCACCTTTTCGGGATGAAATTGTACAGCTAGAAATGGATATTTTTCGTGTTCCACCGTTGCTATAAATTCTATTCCATTTTTAGCGACTGAGGTAGATGTGATCTTCCAGTCCTTTAAGAGAGTTTGTTTTTTGAAATCTTTGACTAAAGCACACCAACTGAAATACAATCATAATCACAGAATATAGGTACATAATATGATTTGACGTATAATAGGTATACATATTATGGTACCTATTAGAGAGGCATGCACGACTTCTATGCAAAGGAAGGCTGGGAATTTGAGGCTCGTTGTTAAAACTGTACGCAATACAGTTCTAAAAGTTTACTTTGTGGTTGATTGCAGGCTGAAAAACCACAGATTATCGTTTCTCCTCTCAATTCTTTCACTCGATAGCATCTGATGAATGTGTACTTTCTCGATACGTATAAAAGCAAAGTCCATCACGTTTTCGACGTGTGAAATCATGGTTGAATTATACACCAACTTTGATGTATTCATTCATTTGTGTGTGAGGTGGCGCCGTATGCGCCGAGTGCTCAGACTTGCGAGTCCATTGCACTATTCCTCAAGTTGCTGTTAAGGATCAGCTCAGTAGCCTCATTTTTATAGCCAAATTGAGGATTTGACTGAGCTCTATCCCTTTGACTTCACTGGTGCTGGATACTCTAGCCCCAATACTTCGCGTCTTATCCCGGCTATTGCTAGGCATTGACATATGATATGGATCGAGGTTTCTTCCTCTTCTCCACAGTACCTACAGGAGCCGCTTCTTACGACTCCTATTTTATACCACATGTGTTTTGTGGCCCCATGACCGGTTAGTAGTCCGACCATGAGCCTTGCACGTTTCCTGTCAAGCCCTAATAGGAACTTGACATACTTACTAGGGGTGTCCCCTATCAGTGTTTTGCTGACGTTCATGCCACTGGCCAACCACCAGTGCATTTCCGTCTGCTTACTTATTTAAGCCTTTACTTTGGATTTTATGACGCTGCATGCTACAGGAAGACAAGGCCTGGGTGTTGCCAGTTCTTTTGCTAGCTTGCCAGCGATCATGTTCCCTTTTATGCCGCAGTGTCCTGGTGTCCATAGTATGATGACCCGGTTCTCCTGAGCAAGGGTGTATAGTTTGTTAACACACTCCGCCGCCACCAGGGATGTAATTTGGTGTGACGATAGTATCTTAATAGCCGATTGACTGTCTGTACAGATATAGATCTGTTTATTAACAAGGCCCTTCTGCTGACATCAATGAATAGCCATCGTGATCGCCATTATCTCTGCTTGGAGGATAGTGATGCCCTCGCCCAGGGCCACTGAACAGTTGTCAGCGCCTTTTGTATTCGTGATTCCGATTCCTACACCTTGGTCATTCTTAGAGGCATCTGTAAACCACACATTCTCCTCTTTTCCTAGAATGCTTGGCCACCTCTTTTCCCAAGCCTCCCGTGTGGGTATTAGCGCACAGTATGGCTTGTTATAGAAGTGTTCCATCGCAATCCTGTCCTTTGGCATCCCAAAGCATTTGTCTATCGTCCCCGCCATCTCCCCCATATCCTTCTGTGGCCTGTTTTATGGGCCTGAAGGTTTGGTTGACCCAGACGATAAGCCCCCATTATCGCAGCTGCTCCTATAGCAGTGTGAAGTGGTAGCAAGTTAAGGAGCCTTTCTAGTGCCTTCGTCGGCACCGTACTCATTGCCCCCGTTGTCATCACGCACGCGAGCCTTTGCAGGTGGTCTAGTTCCTCTCTGACGTTGGCCAGGTGGACCTGGCCCCACTTCACAATGGCCGCATATGTAATTCTAGGACGTATTACACCGGCATATATCCAGTGCAACATTTTGGGACAGAGTCCCCATGTCCTGCCGACATAGGTGCGGCAAGCCCAAAGAGCCTCAATCCCTTTTCTTATTTTATCTGAGACGTGATCCCTCCAGGAGAGTTTTTCATCAAGATATACTCCTAAGTACTTCACCTTTCCTATGAGAGCTAATGGTCTTCCTTTGTATTGCACCTTGATCAACTCCTTGCCTTTCCTTTTACAGGTGAAAAGAGTGATCTCAGTTTTGTCCGGGGTTATCGATAACCCCTTTTTCACACATCGGAGTCCCCACTGCGTTAACTCCGCGATTGTTCCCGGAAATTTGCCGGTTACCACCACAGCCAAATCATCAGCGTAGCCCTGTGTGTATATTTTTGTAGGGGAAAGAGTACTCCCCATTGTGGGCAGCCCCTGATGGTCGTTGGATGAATCCGTTCTTGTTGGTATGTTATCCGGATCTCCCTGCTTTTTAGTGTAGATACAATCCAGTTTATTAAGCTTTCCTTCACTTCCCTTTCTCTCAGGGCTGTTTCTATTGATTCATGAGAGGTCGCATCAATGAATGTTGCCAGGACATAATCACCGCCAGTCGTCCCTCTCTCAATTGCTGTAACAAGCGAGTGCAGTGATGACTCTACTGATTTGCCTGCCCTATATGCGTGCTGGTTCTCATGTAGTGGGAACCTTTTCAAGGTAACCTCTCTTAGGTGCCTGTCTATCACCCTTTTCCAAGGTCTTTAGCATGAATGATGAGAGACTTATCGGCCTGTAGGATTTGGCTTTACAGGGGTCTCAGCCTGGTTTAGGCAAAAACACCACTCTCACACCCCTCCACGATTTTGGAACGTGCCCTAGGGCTAATGATGCTCTGAGGACCCTAATGAACGGTCCCATTATGGTCTCTAGTCCTGTCTGTAGGCAGACTGGATAGATTCCATCTGGGCCCGGTGCTTTGTACGGCGAGAATGTGTTTACTGCCCAACATACCCTATCTGGTGTAACCACCTCTTTCGCCGTTTCCCAATCCGTTCCGCTTTGCACACAGTCGGCTCCTGGCTGCGGTTGTGTGTTTTCCATGATTTCTGCTCCCGGAAAGTGCGTGTTAATGAGGTGCTCTATTGCCTCTCTCGGGGTGGTGGAAAAACCACCTGTCGGGTGTTCGAGCGGCCCCTCTTCCACCCTTCTTTCCTTACTGAGAAGTTTTTGCAGGCGTGCCGTCTCCGGTATCGTTTCTATAGATTCGCAGAAACGTTTCCACCCCTCTGTTTTGGCTTGCTTTACCGCCTTTTTGAGCCTCATGATATAATTCCCAGTGAGCCGGTGTATTATTTTTCAATACAGCTCTCAGCCTTCTTCGAGTGTCTTTCCTACGTTTCCCCAACTCTGCTGTCCACCAGATGGTTTTGCGTGATTTTATTATCTTAGGCTCACAGTTCTTATCGTACGCGTCCCTGAGTGCACTATCCAGTATGCTGGCTTGTGCTTCCAGGGCGTCTACGTTCTGAATCCGTTGCCAGTTGTACCTCGTCAGTCTTTCTAAATCTGTCCAAAAGTCGATGTCTACATAATCGAATTCTGTATCAGTTTTAACCACATTATATCGTGTCAAAGGAACGGATTTTGAATATCAACAAATATTTCGAATTTTGGTATTGACCATATTTTAATGGTAGGATGTCCATAAAATGTGCAGAGATACATGTCCTTATGTTTCTCAAGAAGTTACATGGACGCTGTTCAGCAAAAACCGCCCAAACGATAAAATCTGTTTTTTGAGAAAACGTAACATTAAACGCCAATAAATAATGCCGTTTTACGGACATAACGTTTACTGATAAGCTTTTTTTAACGTGGATACACATTTTTGTATTGGGGCCCAATTTCAAAAAATTCAACTTTTTACGCTCTTTCCAAGGATACTCTTACTTATGGTAATAACTCATTTTGTTTTGAGCGGGTTCTGTTTAACTGCGTCCGCATACTGCACTAAGAAACACTTGCAATTACTTAACCACCTACTTAATTAATTATGCGTTAGTTGGCTGTTCATGAACTTTAAAAGCATACGTAATAATTCGGGCCTAACAGCGCTAGTATCGCGCACAACGAAAACGGGATAAATGGTGAGTGGCGCGGGTGGTGGGCGGAAGCTTTCCTTAAATCGACCGAAATCAATTTTTATGAGAGGAAGTAAGTTATAGGAAATTGTACGTTCTACAAATTTTGTTATCTTAATTCTTCCGCTAAATGGCTTCGTTCTCGACTTATTTTGAGATAACTCAATTAACATTCAAATAGGAAAATCGTTCTGATCCTTTTTCCAATCTTGCCGATTGTAGCGCTCCTAGCGAATGTTTGGCCCGAGTACTTTTGGATGCTGAACCAACTCTAAACTTTCAACACCAGAGCCCAATTACACTACTGAACAACTATTTTGCACAACGCATTTCGACAGGTGATTCTGAGGTACTTTTTAACGCTGAACACGATACTATACGATCCATTTTTCTCTATCACATCACAATTCGGAGTTCTGAACGACTGAAATTCGTTTCCATTTTGTTTTTGCCAGAGATGGAAAGCCATATGATAAAACTTTTGCTTACGGCTTTAGCTTCTGAACTTGGAAAATAAAACTTTAGCTTTTGCTTTTCAAATTTTTTCATATTTAGCTTTCCCTTTTGGCTTTTGCTTTTCAATGTAAAAAATCATAAGCTTTCAGCTTTCCGCTTTTGACTTTCGGCTTTTTCCCTAAATTTTGAATATTTTGTACAACATTATATTTTTTATAAATAGCTTTTCACAACACTGCTTACCAGTGAACACATTAACAGCACTGACCATTGAGATAATGAAAATGAAAATGAAAATTTGAAATTATAATTTATAAATAGATAAATACTGGAAAAACTGTAAAAAATAAATCTTTTGCTTTTGCTTTCAATTATTTGTGCGTTCTAGCTTTTGCTTTCAGCGTTTGCTTTTTAGGTAAAAACTCTTCGCTTTTGGCTTTCCACTTTCAGCTTTTAGCTTGCTTTCCATCTCTGGTTTTTGCAATGGAATAAGCGGTACCACTGACTGATATTATCAGTGTTATCAGACCGTTATAACAGAAAACAAACAGGCGGAATACACACCACTACACACAACCTCAACACACAACAACACGAATCAGTATGACCACATTCAGTTCCTAAACCTCTTTTTGAACACATTTAGTTGAATTTTTTATAATTTTTGATCAGAAGAACTAGACGTGATAGAGAAAAACGGCCTCTGTGTTCAGCGTTGAAAAGTACTCACGAATCATTTCCCTAAATGCATTGTGCAAACAAAAAATTTCATTTTGTTCAGTAGTGTTATCATAGGTACTCATACTTCGTTCACGGTACGCCTGAACTCGGGACTTGGAAACACAATTTTTCAAACATTTTGTGTGAAAAAATGTTGCTGTTGCAATATGAGAAATGTCGTCATCGCTGTGCCTGGCCAACTGGCTGCACTGACCTCTACATTCGCGCCAAACCCTTGTATCCTTGTGCTTCCCTTTATTCCTTTATTCTTTTATCCCTTCATCCTTACCCTTACTTTCAAACCCTTCCGAACTATGCGTCCTCGTTTTTCTCATGTACTCTCTCGTGTTCTCTTATGATGTGTAAACTAAAACAATGTACAGTGTTAAAACTATGTAATTAAATAATTGTACATAGACCAATTTTCATTTAACAGTTGCCAGCTGTGTGTGGAGTGAAGGGAAAATTTCCAGCAAAAAATGATCAAGTGTTGAGGTATAATTGGCAACTTATAGCATATGTAACTACGTCAAAATGTTACAGCCAAACAAAATAGTATAGCTTACTCACTTGTGGGAGTTAACTGTACTCTGTTGGTATTTCAGTACGTTATACTGGTGCGTAGTTAGTCGTGAGAAGAGCTTGGATTTCTTTCTCGGTTGTTGAAACTTTAAAGCACAGTTTTCGTGGGGTGCGTCACACCGCGTTAGAAAATTTTGGTTAGCATTGGCAACTAATAAGATGAATTCAAATCCGAGACACACGGCGAGTATTGGAAAAGTCTTCCCGTTGTCATTTATCTAAATGAATAAGAACTTGTCAATGGTTTTGAACTTAAATTATTGCGTTGGTTTTTCAGCGAGTCTAGTTCAGATGAAAGGAGAAAAAAGTTAGAACTCTCCTCTGTCGCTGTTTTTATTTCAGAACTCTCATACCTGAGGCAGAGACAAAATAACACTACCCAACAATTTGAGATTTTCTATAAGTATGTTCAACGGAAAATTTAATGCTGATGTTATATCTTTTTGATTACAGTTCATTTTTTTATCAGTAGTGTAGCTATTCCGGGACGACAAAAGGAATAAAAAGTAAAGTTTTAATAAAATTTTAATTTTGAACATGGAAAACGAGAGGTTCTTGAGAAAAATGATTAACGTCATCGTATTCAGCTTTCAAAATACAGCTAAAATCAGGATAATGTCATCCTATTATTTTATGCTGCTGTGTAGTGTAATTGGTACTTCTACTCGTCTGCATTACTACATCTGCAATTATCTTACCCACCTCTTTAGCTATCTTATAAATATGAACAACAGCATCATAATACGGATGACCAGGCCCTTGCGTTGCACCACCGCCAGGCAATACAACGCCATTAATGGAGTATAATAGATCTCTGAAAAAGTGAAAAATGAATAATTTAGATAAAGTACTGAAGATCTGCCTGGAAACTATACAGGGTGTTTCACACGTTAGTCCTCCCTTCTTTTTTATTTTACGAAGTTGGATTAAGATAGGATGAATGATTATAAAAGATTAATGTCCAGATTACATTCCACGGTGAAAAAAGAGCTTCCATTTCCCAAAAGACACACAACCACAAAACTATTCCAATAGGTTGTTCAACTTTTTCGGCAAAGTCGAATTGGTTCATTTGAAACGATCAACTTTGGATGTCGCAACCCCAGTCTCGGTATCGAACCCAAAATCTGTTTGAACTTTTGAAATCTGTGATCCAAAAGATTTCTCTTTTAATACTTCGTACAATACTTTCGCCTAGTTCCCCTCGGCACTGATGCTATATCAAATATCTTATTGAGCAATAATAGTTATCACAAATTTTTTTTCTTCAATTCCTTTATTAGGAAAACTTTTAATTAAATGAATTTGAGGAAACCTTAACATTAATATTATTTTAATTAATCGATTTTTTTCTATTCATTTTTTATTACCAATAATTATTTTAATAATAATTATAATTCACTTAATAATTTTACATTTTAATAAATCATCCATGCCCAAAAGGGTAGTTTCCGTTGCTGGGGGTCCGGTGTCTCAGGGGCCACTTTGGCACGCGTGCATTGCCATAAGTCCCACCGCACCAATACTTTCGCCTACCTAAGTCAATATTCTTATTTCGGGTTCGGGCGGCCGCGATGCGGTTTAAATTGGTTCTAGTTTAATTACGTCCTACTTTTCTTTTGTTTTATGTATTTTATTTTATTTTTTCGTAGAGTAACCCGTCGGTTATTTTAAATTTTTTTAAAAATGGGCTACTGCACCGAATGAAAGAATTTGTAAATACATGTGGTCCTGCCCGGACTGAAAATTCACGCGATTATTCACAGAAAATAATTTGTACATCATTACGACATAACTTCTACATGCAAATAACGTTGGAGATACTTACTACAGGTATACACGATCCACTCGCACATTTCCATTTAATTCTCTCGCCATTAAGCGGCAAAAATCACTTAAACTTTCATTCGTCGAATCTTATAAGAAAACGACCAACAACATATTGTCACTGATAATTCCGCAACAACATAAGCCACTGATCCCGAATCCTTCCTAAATAGATACCTTACATAACTGCATACAGTGGCGTAGCGTCGAGAAAGGGGGTGCCCCCAATATTTTTTCATAGACCTTTAATATCGGCGACTTTTAAAAAATACCTCAATTTTCGACTTGTTCTCCCTTGAAAACCTTATTGTGCCCCACTTTGGGAAACCCCTAGATACGCCACTGACGGCATACATAGATGGTGTAGAAGTTGCTCACGACAGTGTCTCATAAGAGATAATGCGAAAGTCCTATATGTCCGGTCTTCCCCTACATAGATACAACTTTTGAGAAATGTTTGTGGAAGATTATCCCATAGGAAAACATAGAGTCGGTTATAATAAAAATTTGACTAAATTGAAAATTGGCATAATTCGAGGTTATAAGTTTTCCAAAAATTGTAGGCATACCTCCGAAACTTGGGTAAGATTGCAATCGTAAGAAAACTCTAAATTAGAACCAATTCGACAGATTTGAAAATAACTTAAATGGAAAAATTCTGCTTGATTAGTGGAAAATTGCCGTTCGTCACTCTGGGAAAATCATCACTGAATCTGGTTTAGACAACTATTATACCAAATTTGAATAAGATTCATAGAAAATTATGGTCACTAGGGGAATAAAATAATCAAAGGTTTATAAGAATCTTTATAAAAAATTGTAAATTTGACCAAAATGAAACTTGAAGTCAGTTCCGGATTATAATTTCTTTAAATTACCGAGTACGAAAATTGAATTTTAGTCACATTTTTGAAAAATTATGACAACAGTTTTGAGTGCAAAAGAATTCGATATTTGAAAAATTGGAGAAAGTTGAAAATGAACATGGGTAGTGTAGGTTTCCAACTAACTGAAATACGAAAATTCAGCCTGATTTGTAAAAAAAACTGCAGCAGTGGCACCCACATTGGGTAAATTTCCAGTATGTGGAGAACCTTCATTGTTGGTGATTGAGTGACGGAACAAATGGAGAAAGGAAGGGATTTGAAATGTCCAGGAAAGAAGTATAACCTGTATGGGAGGGTATCTCTCCAGAAGATTTTCGCCGGGTAATTTTCAAAACAGGTTGGCGCCACTGCCCTTTACCAACCTGTAATATGATTCGCTCCTCCCGCTAATTATTGGCACTACACGTGCCCCAGAGCTTTCCACGGCCTTTGCATAGGATGCTGGAAAGTACGTAGAATACGCTGGATAAGCGTTCTCAATTTTTAGATGTGGATGCAACTCCAAAGCCACGATGCCGATGACAGGCTTTTCTACAGCGTATCCTTCCTGGAATTTTACAAAAACCAAGCACGCGACAAGTATCCACTCGGAATTCATTTCGTTATCGAAATTAATTTCATTGGTTCGACTGACGATGACAAAATATGATTACAGAACAGCAGAGAAGTCTGTACAACTGAGCGAAAAATATTTTACAAAACTTTTACGACAGTGAACCAATCATTATAACAGATTGCATATAGGATACATCCCGATTGACAATTTGGAGAGTACTAACTCAACATAAGTTATCACAAACCACTACCGTTCTGAAACTTTTGGCCGATCACATTTTTTTGTGAGTGTTCAGCATATCATCATTTTAAAATAGTGTGTGTGAAGTGATCTCTCAGCATTAGTTGTAATTACTGAGTGATGTTCACAAATACACTCACAATTGGCCTCATTGTCAATCTGGTTGTATACAGTTCACGTGACGGACACAAGAACCTGTCCTGAGTTCTGAAAATCGACAACATCGAGATAAAGTATTTCAGCTCACTTGACTGAAACAATATATCTAAGTATATCATTTATAAGAACATCTCGGAATGTGATCGGGCAATATAATTCCCGATAACAATATAGGTACCTATCTACAATTCCACCGAATTCATAAACGATATTCTTGTTCTCTTTGAATCCGAACTAATTACTGATATAGAAGTCCGTCTTCGTAAATGATTTTCTTGTTATTTGAATTCCAATTCATTTACTGATAATGGTAATGCTTGTTCTGCACTTCAGAAAATCAGCAATTTTAAACAACTACAAAATACACAGACCCCATATGTTTATATTTATACTGAATTCCTTACATTGATGAGTGCTCTTCAGTTTTCAAGTGATTTCTGTGGTATATGAATTCCGAACACGAAACTTCCACATTGTTGCGGGATTATTGGGCACTCTCAGAAGTGTAGAGCTCGAGAGATGTGTTTGGGTCTTCATTCCGAGAAATATCTGAAGACTTTTCTCGCGTTCAATGTCTCGTTGTATGTTTCAAGAACAAATAAGTAAGTAGGTATTCCAATTTCATTGCATGTCTGAAAACTCATATAGGGTTTCCGGATTTCAATTCTCGCCCCTGACGAAACTAACAGACATTATAGATATATTGCTTTGTTTGAGTTAGAATTGAGGGGTCCCTAGAGAAAACTTCATTAATTTTGAAATTTCGTTTTTGCCGCCAGATAGCGCTTCATGCTACTGTTCGGCTGGATAAACTGCTAGGGGTGTATACATTTTGCCTTATTCCACAGGTCATAGTGTTACAAACTTACCAAAGACAAGAAAATATAAACCCGGATGAACAGTTTCGCTTGTCAGTTTTTCCTGTTGATAAAATTAGGGTCGAGCACCCATTTGTGGCCACCTGCCCTATAGTGGCCACTTCCAATGTCAAAAAGCCACGGAAAGTTAAAAGTAATTCGACTATACGGCGAAACCTTTCCTCATTCCTACCAGACAACACTGCTTCTGTGAATTCTGTGATGGTTTCCTACTTTCAGTGTTGCCAGAGTTAGTAAAATTAAATTATTTATCAGTGAAAGTTGTTGAAATTATCAAATTCTGAGTTCAACAATGAAAAAAGTAGGTGGGTTACAAGAAAAGTATGTAATCTTTGAAAATGCATAAATTTAATAATTGAGTTGTTTCTGTGATTAACCAAGTTTATAGCTACAAGAAAAGCATGAAATATGTGAAAAATTATTGTTTATTATTAGTAATATTGGGTGGTTAAATTAGATAGGGACTGACAAAACTACCTTGGCTGAACCATTAATGGCCACCCTAGTATTTTCCAACACTAGGGTATAGAGGGCATAGACCTGAAGAATTTTGCAGTATGATACCTACTTATTTGAGAAAAAACAATGATAATGGGATACCTATAAGGATAATAATTCTGAATTACTAGATACCTCGGACTCATTTATAAAATGAAGTATCCATATTGAGTAAAGATGTTTTATTGCACTAAATACCGAAGAAGCAAGTGAATCTATTGTTAAATATGTTACCTCTAAGACCTCTGCTGGATATCTGGTCACGCAACGCCTGCGGTCAAGTAAGTGGGTCTTCAACATACAACTTTCATATTGGTTTGAAACAAGAATAGAATTGTAATATTCTGAATTATTTTTTGATGTAGACTTAAACAATGGAAGCGGATTTCCACTACTCTAAGAGAACCAGCAAATATAATAAAAAGAAGGAAGGCGCAGCTCCCGTCGGTAATAACCTACGTATCTTGGATCTAGAAAAAGAAAGAATCACTAGAGAAGTTCAAGCAGAGTCGACCTAAGAAGCAATCTCCTACCCGCGAAAATATAGTATGTTGTTACTTTTCATGTGACATATTTTTACAATGTAGCCAATACTAAAATTTTTTTTTCATCATTTCAGGATAACACACCATATTTATACTGTGGAGAACTCTTCTCAAAAGACATCCCATGGTGAGAAGTGGGACCAGTGTTTCACATGCTAGGACTGGGCACACCATGACTGCCGTTTAGGGGGGAATAAACGGAAATCCAACTGTGAGAACTGCTCGAATCCAATGGCTAAAAGATAATATATTTCTAGAATTATTGTCATACCTATAGCTTTAGATAAGGATTGATAAAACAACCGGTTAGCCAAAAATGGAATTGGCTGAACCATTAATGGCCACCCTGGTATGTTTCAACACTAGGGTACAGGGCATAGACCTAGCAAACACAGACTGCGTTTCTGATTAGAAACTTTGGAAAAGAATACAGTAGGTATATGATACCTACTCAAAAAATAATAATGATGATGGGATATATAAGGATAATTATTCTGAATTACTTGAATACCGCGGACTCATTTATAAAATGAAGTATCCATATTGAGTGAAGATGTTTTATTGCACTAAATACCAAGGAATCTAGTGAATTTGTCAAATATGTTACCTCTAAGACCTCTGGATATCTGGTCATGCAACGCCTGCAGTCAAGTAAGTGGTCTTCAACATACAACTTTCATATTGGTTTGAAACAGGAATAGAATTGTAATCTTCTGAATTATTTTTTGATGTAGACTTAATCAACGGAAGCGTATTTTCACTACTGTAAGAGAAATTTATAATCCACACCCCCTGCAAATATAATAAAAAGAAGGAAGGCGCGGCCTCCCGTCGGTAATAACCTACATATCCTGGATCTAGGAGAGGTCTGGTTGGCCGAGTGGATAGCGCGTTGGTCTCAGAATTCGGAAGTCCCGGGTCCAAGCCCACATAGCAACTCGCCAGAATTTTCGACCTAGGCCGGTTTTTCGGCCAGAAGGGAAGAGGGCGAAGACAGCCCGAACATCCTCCCTTACGTCTCTGAAGTAATGCTCGGAAGGGCGAATTTCAGGACTCGGGTGGAGAGCAAATTAGAGAGAAAAAAAAGGGGGAAAAAAAGGAAAATCCTGGATCTAGAAAAAGAAAGAATCACTAGAGATGAAGTTCAAGCAGAGTCGACCTAAGAAGCAATCTCCTACCCGCGAAAATATTGTAGGTATGTGGTTACTTTTCATGTGGCATATTTTTACAATGTAGCCAATACTAAAAAGTTTTTTTTTATCATTTCAGGAGAACACACCATGTTTATACTGTGGAGGACTCTTCTCAGAAGTGGGACAAGTGTTTCACGTCATCTGTGAGAGCTGCTCGAACCCAGTGGCTAAAAGATAATATATTTCTAGAATTATTTCATTATATTGTTCCATTAACATGTACAAATATATAATGCTGAAAAATATACAATTCAACGTGAAAACAGAAGAAAATTAGTTTGATCTATCGATTTCTAAAAGGTGACCAAAAATGGAACCCTGAGTGGTCACTATCGGACCAAAGTGACCAAATATGGGCATTTTCCGCTTTTTAGGGTCGGCTAGACCCTATTGCGATCGCTTTTTTTTTCATTTTTCTTTTTTTAAATTTATTCTTCAAGTTGTTCAGTACTCAGACGTTATCAAGTGGTAATATGGATGGCGATTCTGTCGTAGTTCGTAGTTTTGTAGGATGTTTTTATTATTGATGAATATAGAGAGTGTTAATGTTTAGCAGAATTCAGATGATAGGAATTGCAGCATTTGCCGACCCTAGGCGTGCAGCATTGCTGCTTGTTTATTATCTGGCAATTTTTTTTTATTTTTTTTTTCAAATTGTTTATTTCGTGAACTGCCGATGGGCATTTACACGTAAGGTGGACACAATGTACACGTGTATGTTCGTACTGTCAGGCAGCCCTGGCAGCAGAAGAGATCATAACATTGATTAAGTTCTCATGAGGTCTAACATTAGCGTAAAACTAGAGTACGACAAGGGCAGGGATGTACAAGGATTAATGTAGGGGGAAGTCTGTGACCAGCGTGGATTAGCACGGTGTGGATGTGACGTTGCGTGGCTAAGCTGCCAGGTCGAAGAAGTGACGTCTCTGCAGGCGCCTCGTTGAGGGTTCCTCCAGCAACCCAATGGCAAGTGTATTGACGTGGGCATGGATGCGTTTCTTGTAGGACGTAGAAAGTTGTTTAATGGTATCAGCGACGGTGGGTATGCTGAGGTCGGAGTGGAGAGATTGATTGGTTATGTACCATGGAGCACCTGTTAGCGGTCGTAGAATAAGATTTTGTTGTCGTTGGAGTTCCTGGATGTTGGCGTTGGCTGTGCATCCCCAGATGGGGGCGCCGTAAGACCAAAGCGGCTTAAGTATCGTAAGGTATAGGGTGCGTTTGAGCGATCGCTTATTACGTGCACGCAGCAGTCAAAACATGGATCGGACGCGCAGTTTGAGTTCGTCGCGTTTTTTATGGATGTGTGTTTGCCAGTTGAGCTTGCTATCGAAGGTCAACCCTAAGTATTTGGCGTGAGGTGACTGGAGGAGGCGGTCCTGGTGTATAACGATCTCCGCAGGAGGACATTGACGTAGTGTGAACATCACGTGTATCGATTTAGTCGTATTGATCTGGATTTTCCATGTACTCATCCAGTTCGTGACCCGGGTTACTGCCGCTTGCAACTGAGCGACGGCTACGTCATAATTCACGTGGGACGTGAAGAGGGCAGTATCATCAGCAAAAGTTGCTAGGTCCGTAGATTCGGTCGTAGGAATATCCGCCGTGTAGAGGACGTAGAGAAGGGACCCCAGGACGCTGCCTTGGGAAACACCAGCCGATATGGGCTTGGTTACTGATTTAGCCTCGCCGTAGTGTACTTCGAAGGTGCGTTGCGTGAGGTGCGATTGGAGTAGCTTGGTGCACTGCAGGGGTAAGTAGTCGCTGATCTTGTGAAGGAGACCAGGGATCCATACCCTGTCGAAGGCCTGCTTAGCGTCTAAGAAGACTGCAGGGCAGTATTCTTTCGTCTCAAGCGCATTTCATATTCTGGTTGCAACTCTGTGCGCCTGTTCTAGCGTAGAATGTTTAGCTCTGAAGCCAAACTGCTGGAGTGAGATGATACCCATTTCGTCGACTAAGGCCAGCAGCCTGCGTTGGATGAGTTTTTCATAGATTTTTGAAAGCGTACTGAGAGAGATTGGTCTGTAGGAAGAAGGATCTTCGGCCGATTTACCCGGTTTTGGAATCAAAATGACCTTGGCGTTTTTCCATATACGTGGATAATACGACAGTCGTAGGGATGCATTATAAATATGTACGTTAAGAGGACGAAGGCCTTCTTAGGGCATTGTGCTATAATGTTGGTGGTGATCTGGTCTAGCCCAGGTGCTTTACGCTGCTTCATTTTTTGACTGTTGTTTCTGTTTCTCTCGGCGTGATTAATTTAAGCGGCCGGCCGATGGTTCCACGGATTGTTGGCGTAATGTTGGTAGCAGTATCGTTGGGTTGAAACACTTGCTTCAAGTGATTGGCAAACACTTCTGCTTTTTCAGCATCGCTGTGAGCGAACGTGTTATGGTTGACCTTGAGTGGTGATGAGTGTGCAGGTGGTGCACGCGCCGCTTTTGCCACTTTCTATAGCGAATAATTGGTGTCCGCCGTAGTGTCCAATGAGGTGATGAAGTCATTGAATGTCTCGTTGTTGAGGTTGATGATGAGGTTTTTGACCCGTTTAGCAAGTTCATTGAACCGTGTTTTGTCAGCAGGGCTACGTGAGTTTTGCCATCTGTGACGTGCTGCCCTTCGTTTACGCACCAAGTCCAAGATTGCCTGGGGGTAGGACCGAGCAACCGGTGGCGGTTTGCTGACAGCTGGCAAAAATAAACGTAATTAGTGGCCGTTACAGAGTTCGCGAACGATTCAGTTCGGAAGTCCAGTAAACAGTGATTCATAATATCAGATTATCAACTCATTTTACCGCCCAAGTAGGAACGCCAAGCTTTAATGTGGCCACAAATGGGTGCTCGACCCTATTGTAGGAAAGGTTCCCATTGGTCAGAAATCACTATGTCGAGTGGTTTTCAAGAAAGTAACGAACCATTGAAACAGTTTCACGGAAACTGCTAAACGAATACTTTGGCTTTTGGCTTCTATAATGGCGTACCTGGTTACAGTTGTCTAAACGAATAGGAAAAACCAGAATCTGAGCTGAAGTCACAGGCAGAAGCCGCATAAACAAATAATGTGATCAAATTGACGTGTTGAGGTGACTACACTGATATGCGGGTTGCCGCTCTAAGGTTGTCTACTCTGCGGCCTAGCCTGAGTTACGACCAGGTTGGTGCCCTCTCTCTTCAATTATGAAACGAGTACGGTGAACGAAGGACGACGCTTACGACGCCTACAATAGCACAATAAGTACGACTGTATGATGTTCGATGTTCAACCAGTTACCTTATTAATACACGAAGTTTATTAAAGCCGAGGTTTGTTCTTTCAACGGAGTTCAACGGAGTATATTTCATGAAGGGGTCGGGAGCTCGTACCTCCCTTCCTCCCCTCAGTGTCTTCATGACGAAATGCAATTAGCTGTAAAAGCGGAAAACTTTCCAGAGGACAAAAAATACGAAAATAAGCTGACTTAAAATTTTTGCTTCTGATACAGCGCTATCTGGAGACGAAGTCGTAATTTCAAAACTGAGGTTGTTATCTCTAGGCACCCCTCAATTTTCGAGACAATATTCACGAACCATTTGACAATTCTCTGTTATTCTCTTAACTACTGGCCATTAATCGGCTTAAACTTTGAAAAGAAGTCGGAGCTATTCTTGTCCCAACTTGTAATTCCAAGAACTCTTCAACCACCAACTAAGAAATACCATAATTTGCGAAGATTAATATTGACAAAACAGGGAAATAACAAATTCTTCATGCACAAATGCAAAATATGTTCGGTTAACAGCTTAGTTACTGCAAACCAGCGACTCCTTGAAGTAGATTTCGAAATGATGCAGATGACAAAATAAAACAAAGAATCGAATACAGGAACCGCAGACTAGGTATAGGTTAACAAAATTCATAAAATTAACGTACAACACTTAAAAGTTCGAAGCGTATAAGTACAAAACGTACAAAGAACTTATAGTTTAAATAACAACAGGAATCAGATTGGAGACGAATAGTAGCGTGTTGTGGTATCACTCAAATGCAATAAATTAGTGCTTAACGCTGCATAAGTACAAGACATTCAGCACAAAAAATTACATTTCACTGAGGAAAGTTGTAAGGTCGATACATGAAATTGCCATTGTGACCCTTTCCCTTCCGGCATTTGACGATTTTTGGTCCGATTTATTTGTGTACGTCGTTCAGTTATCACATTAGTATAAAATTACAAGTACACATTCATGCAACTTCACTAAAAATAAACATACAATATAGCAGTTCTATTCAAGATCTGGAACCAGAGTCAAAAATATTCGCACGAGTGAATTTCATCTTCGATTTCGACCGAATATTCGAAACAATGGCTATTATCCTTGTATCTGGACTAGAAAATTAACGGGTCAGATCTCTTCCTACTACCTACAAAATGTGATGTCTATACATTACTACAATAATACACGGCAAAATTAGCGCAAGAAACTACACTAGCTGAGAACTAATTCCGAAGTACATTAATCATGTTGGAAGCACGACATCTGCTCTAATCGATTTACTGTTTTAGCACTTCATGGATTACAGGGAACATACCCGTTGACCTTTTCCATATACAGGTTCATGTACATGTGGACTTAAATAAAATCACAGATACTAATACATAATGGCATTTCACCTTCAAAATGGTGCTCCATAGCGTTCACGCGTGATTAAGTAAATGAGAACAAAATGATCAACAATCCCGGAGAAACATTACTAGAAATGTCCAAAAATGTGTAACAAATCGTGGTAACTTTTAGAAAAGGTATGTGTAACGTAAACAATAATTACAAAATTTAGCAAAAAATGGGTAGAAAATCTTCTAGGTATCGAAGTCTGGACGGAAGTGGTGCAGTTTACTCCGACAAAGGAAATTTCAAAACCAAATAAATGCATGTTATGGTCCCATCGCAGTTACTTCAATCGTGAATTTGTACAAAAGAGTAACATTTTGGGAATCAGAAAGTAGAAGATATACATGCAAAGCTAATCACGGCGTTGACTCTTCTTATCAGAGGGAGTGGGGTTATCATAGCTCATAACACTGCTACTAATTATGGGGGCTGAGAATATTGAAAGAAATTCCTTGGCTCATCCTGCCGAGCTGCACCTGCGCCATTTGAACAGTTTCCAAGTTAGTTATTTCATCTTTTACAGATCACTTGACTCCTTCAATTTGAAACGGGCAATATTGTTCAAATAACATCCTTCGTCTACTGTTGAACATGGCATCGAAAACTCAAACATACTGGTCACGTTTCACAAAACATGTTTTCAAATTGAGTGTTCTCAAGTTGGAATTCTAGAAAAGTAAAATATTTCAAACTTGTGAAACCCTTGGCCAGGAAATTATTTAAAATTGCATAGACCCTGGTGTAAACTTTTTCACTTGAACGAATTTTTCAGGAATGTCAAACCAATAACCTAACACTAAATTACGAAATGGAGATTCCAATTATGAAAACCCCTTTAAAGAAATTTTAGTTTCTCAACGCCTATCAGCTGGTAGAACGACGGAAGATGAACTTGAGGAGCTCTTTGAAAGCTGTTCCTGAAGGACGCTGGGCGGATAGTCAAAAGTTTTTTGCAGGGAGATTAGAATAAAACTACACTTTCTTTAATACCTTCAAGTCAGGTCTGATGAGAGAGGGAGCAAAAGAAGACAATTTGACTAGGTCTTTTCAAATTCGAACTTTGATCATTAGGTTAGTCAGCAATTGAATCAATTAATTCATTCAACAGTTCAATCATTCTATAAAACACATCCTTGCACACACTGAATCATTCGACCAATCAAATCCTGCCACTCAATCAATCATTCCACTAATCAAATACCCTTTTTACAAGGACACCACTCCTCCGATTTGATCACAGCTCAGTGATAATTCCACTGATCTATGTCAGTTTTAGTACTAAGTGAACATAAATCAAGACAGAAATTGGAAAATCGAACGAGTGCCCTTCTCGGTCTTAATATTTTTACGATTTCTCAAGTAATCCGACCGTAGCTACGAAATATCAAGATACCCAACGGTTGATCGTTTCTACAGCAAACTAGCGACTGACTCAACAAAAAACCTCGTTCATAAAATCTTACCTTGAAAAGAAAAAAAAACACTCCTTGATGTGTGAATAGCAATAAGGAAGATTCGAAGGCAGTTTTAACATTAACAAAATGGAGTTGGAACAATCTCAAACATTCACTAATAGAGGTTATGTTCCCACAAAACTGGTATTCTTGTACCCCACAAGGAAACAACGGTAACCTACAATTAAAAAAGTAACTTAAGCTCATTTTTAGCTGAGATTCACTATGACTCCGATTTCTCTTTCGTTTCCGAGTCTTTGCTGACTTCGTACATCGTGCCAGAGCCGCACTTCCGGTTCGGATGAAAGCATTTATAGTAGAGAATGAGAAAAAACATGGAACCAAAGAACGCTAACATTTGAAAATAGATGAGTCTCTGGTACAGCGGTACATTAACCGGGCTCGCATAATAGTACCTGAAACATCGAATATATTCATGTTAGTAACACTTATAGTTGAGTTTGAGGTGCATTGATTAAGACTCACAGTTTGGATTGTTAAGACTGATCGCAATTTTACATAAATGGACAGAAGCACAAATGACCACGTTTTCGATCCATAAGAGTATCTGAACCTGAACACATACCAGGTGGGCTCAGTACAAGACGTAATGACAAACGATGTTACCCAACATCCAATATGATATCGGTTAGCATAGACTGTCACTTCAAAACAACGGACTTGACAACCTTTGCACTGAGCTCTCCACTTCGACCCACCGTTCGAAGTGAAAACAACCGGAATTTTCAGTTGTTATCGCACCAAACGAAATGCCTACCTGCCCAATTAATACTGCTAATGAGTGAAAATACTCGGAGCCGAAAATGTTCTCGAAGTTTCAAGCAAAATGAACCAAATGACATCGAAAAGAGAGCGATATTGAACAAGCTTTCCAACTGAGAACTAATCATTCGAATGAACGTACCAGACACACAGGCATCCGATGTTTTCGATGAAACAAATAACGTAGTACCACCCGTACGAGTATCTCTGCGGACCGGTGTGCGAGGAAATATATACGAAAATGTACGCCACCCCCAGCATACAGTTTAGCAGGCACTCGTCGCATCTGTTATGATTGAGATCGGGTTTCAGCAGCAACCACACGCTCATCAGCGTACTGTGGAGTAAAACGCCAAGGAACACCAGCTGGGGACAGAACGTCGCAAACATGCTGAGAGCGAAGATACGAGACGCTGAAACGTGAACATCATTAGTACAGCCCAAAACGGCTAAATGTAGAGATGTAACAAGTATGGGGCATGTAGCTACATACATTATTCAGATCGAATTTTACCCCTTATCCGCTTTGCTACCTAATCCACCATCAAGATGTCACGAGCTAATACCCAAACCTATGGCGATACTAGCTTCGGCTTTCAGCTAGGGGCTACACTCCATATTCAGTCTCACTGTCTCGGATCCTGTTTTTGACGATAAGTGCGGTCAGGTCTTTGATGCTAACGGATCTTGAGCCACCAGTTTGCATTAGTCCAGCATTTTTCTACAAGGTGAGTTACCAATCTATCGAGCTCTCTTTCCCGGCGAGAGAGGCCGTCTATCCATTTACATACTTAGTCCACCTGCCGGTTTACCTGCTTGTCAGGTCATCTCCTAATCCGGGTTGGTAAGATAGTTGACTGTTTAGTGTCTCTATCTGTTTGTCTCTCAGTCAGCGTATGCATCACTCTATCAATCAGGATCTTAGAACTGATCTGCCTTTTTAAACTGCAATGTTTCTTTTCGGCCCGAGGGGAGAGGAAGCTCCTAGTATACAGCAATACATGTTCAGTTCGGGAAATAAGCGTATCTATTCAAAGAAACTTTCCCACGATTGGTTGAAGCCCCTGCGAGCATGTCATTGCCAGAGCTTACCTGCCCATGTCAACTGTGACAAGAAATTCAAAGCTGTGCCAAAAAACGATAAACGTTTCTTATCCTCCCGAATGTAACGATTAGTTCGGTCGTACATTGTTAATGACCAAGCAACTGAAAACACCGATAAACCAATCGAGACGCACTGGTATTCTGTGGAACATCATTAAACGTGAAAGTGAAACAAATCTTTCCACTTTTCCGTGGCGAAGAAATAAATGAATCATTCAAAACCAATTACCGAAGATATTATTGATACATCTATCGTCTACAATACGCTGAACCACAGGCATGGGCCAGCATACTTTGCGTGATGTATATTTACGCAGCAATAAGGTGAGGTGGAGAACACCCTGCGGTGCTGAATTCAGAATGCAGTAGAACAATCGCAGTAACGCCGCATTGCAGTCCTCGTCCAGCATTTTCCGGTACAAACAATCCTGCTTAATGTGCTGTTTCCGGAAACCGGCGATTGAACTTCGTAATCCATATAACAGCGCATCACAATATCTATGTAACATCACACAAACATTCAAATCAGTTTTGTTATAAGGTAACCTTCTTCAACAATGAAAAGTTCAAAAGGGCAAGTTTTAAATCAGATGTGAGCATAATTACTGAGAAATAAAAAAATATGAAATAAGAGAAATTAATGGGGCATTTGCTTCACAAAAACTCAAAACAGAATTGTCCAATAAAAACTTCTAGAACACAGTATACAAAATCAGAAACGCAGACTGACACACAAGGTCAATAAAGAACATTCTTTTTCAGGCTGCGAGTATTTTCAACATTATACACAAAATATCCACTCGTGAACCATCTTGAATACCAATAAAATCGCAGAGGTTCCTTCACCCTTTTTAATCAACAGTACTTTTTCAATTTCTTCTAGATTATTCCCTTCACCCACCTGTGAATCTGCGTGATTTGAAGTAGCATCGTGAGAATCCTCAAACACCATTTCGTGAGCGATGGTTTCGAAGGGGATAGTTCATCATCTTCATCCAAGATGTACCTGTAAACACGGATCTTTTAATAAGCACAGTTACCTCCTACTCTAATCAGCATTTATGATTACAGCAGCTCACCATCTCATGCTGAATCCAGTTGATACTATAGAGGGTACGATGATGAATGTAACGACAAAGAAGAAGAACATGGAATGACCGTCAGAGTGGTATGCGTAAGCTAGCATGCAGTGCATGAGGATGTCGGCCGCAAAGGAAACGATAGAAATCAGAAAGCATAGCGTGTAGAAGAAACCGAAGTCCGGATCCAAATACAGCGAATCATTTTTATTACTCCTATCGGTTTCAATGTCTACTTTTAACGTATTCGAATTGAATCTCACCATACGAACTTCACTCATCTTGCGATGAATACGAGCAGTTCCCAAGTCGACTGAGCAATTAAATAAACATGTTCAGATTGGCTCGAACCCAACGAATTTCTGGGCACCCAACGAGACCTACTGCATCACCGCAATGGTGATGCTGAATAGACAATTAATTAATTACAACGGGAAGAGGGCAGCTAATGAACCAGCGGTGCGAATACTGTAGGTCACTAACGCATTGTAAATGCTAAATATCTAATAAGTAATTAATAACCTAGAAGTACGGAAAACATATGTACCCGAGCGGACTTTTCCTGCGAAAGTGGCTTTGATAATTTCGACCAACCATTATGATTTGCATGATCTGACAGGAAGAAAGGGACCCCAGTGGGGAAAAAACATTTTTGTGATAACAACTGTTTTTGACTAATTTTTGGCTGCTCTTTCGCGTGGTGTTGTCGAAAAAATTCTAAAAAATTTTCCCAAATTGCTGTAAGTCGTCAAAGTTGAGTGTCTCCGTAACGTGAAAACGTTATCAATTTTGTTTATCCGCTCTCCTGTAAAATTTACATTTTTGCGCTTAGGTCCCTTTCTTCCTGGCAGGTCACATTTATGGCCGGCCAAAAGGGCCATGGACCTTAAACACTCAAAGTTAAGGTATGTCATTCCCATTTCGAGAGGTTGTAACAAAATATGCAGTTCAAATGGCAGAGTATACTAAGTTATGCGAGACTCGGGCACGTAGTTGGATAATATGTAGATTTTGTTATTGGCAGCGTGTCATATTTATGCGGACTGACAGTGTCGAGCTGTCGACAGTGACAGTAACACAGTGAGACCCTATATTAGAGTATTAATGAGTTGTTCTATGATATGATACGATATATCACTGCGATTCATCCGAGCTATTCTTTGTATTCTTCACTGGGGCATGCTATAAGCCAGTGGTTCCCAACCCGGGGGCAATCTCTCCCGAATGGGCGATTTGGGTTATCAGGGGGGCAATAAATAAGTGGTGGGCGATTGGAGGGCGATAAGTATTTAAAGGGCGAAAAACTAAAATAGTGTAATATCTAGGCTACAGCGCTACAGCTACAACGTCATAATCCACTCTCTACATGTCGTCGCTTCATACCCGAAATCTTATAACGCGTTTAATTCAACACAGTCCCCACTAAAATTAAAATTATGCATAGGGGGCGATAGATGTTAGTCCACTTCCAAAGAGGGTCGATGGGCCACAAAAGGATGGGAACCACTGCTATAAACAAACAAGTACGCTCCATTTAAAATTATGTAGCATAATTCGGACTTCCCAGACCGGTGGCGCGCTAGCATCGGGCCTTCCTCCCTTTCCGCACTACAGGAAATAGTGCCATAGAATTCTTATCAACGTTAGGATACACTGTACGTAAACAATGCCTAGCATCTCATGTAATCCTAACATTGATAAGGTTCTGTTGAATCTTGGGAAGTCCGAATAGAACGGCAACGGCCGAATTGCGCCAAATATAGGTTGAATTGCGCCTACTGCTCATGGGAAGATGGGCTGAATTGCGACATAATTATACTACTTTTAATGCGCCTATTTACAGGCATGGGCCTCCCCCACCCTCTTTCAGCAGTTTTCAACTCGGGCATCTTTCCCTTATGCAGCTCCCACGTGTTGTTTTAATTCTTCCTCCTACCTTGTTGCTGGTTTCCCTATCTTTCTTTTTGAGTCTCTAGGAATCCACTCCAAAATTTTCCTGGTCCATCTAACCCCCCCCCCCCCGCCCCCCGTCTGGCCACCCGGCCTGTATAGTCAAATTTTAGTTTTTTCATTATGTATCTGCAATCCTGAGTTCTTAATTTTGCCCTCACTCATTTATTATTTGTACTTAGCCTGTCTCTTCGTTTCATTCCGACTATTGCCCTCTCCGTAGCTATTCGGGTACTAGCAAGTTGCAGGTTCCGTCTTTTTCATGTTGCCCAAGTTTGGGACCCATATAGCAAGACGGGAATTGTGCACGATTCGAAAATCTTTTTCTTAATTTCCTGTAGCAGTTTGCTTCTGTATATATTTTTCAGAGCCTAAAAGTTTTTCCAAGCTTGTGCTCTTCTCTTTGATATCTCTTTTTCCATATTGTCTTCAAATGATACAATTTTGCCTAGGTATACTTTCTGCTACTTTTATTAGCTCACTTCCAATCTTGATTCATTTACATAGATGAGCGTTTGTTAGCAGCGCCGTTTTGTTGGCATTTATTTCTAATCCGACTTTCCAACATTGCTCCGCTAGCTCATTTGCCATTTTTCCCAGTTCCTTGCCGTCCTGAGAGATTAGAACTACATTGATAGCACTAAATCGTAGATTACTGAGCCATTCCCCATCGATTTTTATGCCCTCCCTTTCCCATTTCAATTTTTGAAACACAACATCTTCTAGTAAGCATCCTCACTCCTGGTCAATGCTCAATGGTACCACCAATTTTTTCCGAAAATGTTCCTTGAAGTATCTCCAAAATCCAAAATTGATAAGTAACTAAGATTCTTCTATTTTAGAGCCTCGTCAACAAAGGCCAAATAAGTACCTTTTTAGGGTCGGCTAGACCCTATTGCGATCGTTTTTTGTTTTTTTTAATATTATTATTATTATTACTATTATTATTATTATTATTATTATTATTATTATTATTATTATTATTATTATTATTCAAGTTGTTCAGTACTCAGACATTATCAAGTGGTCATATGGATGGCGATTTCATCGTAGTTCGTAGTTTTGTAGGATGTTTATTATTGATGAATATAGAGAGCGTTAATGTTTAGCAGGTTTCATCCGTAGTCACAGCTTGGATGATCATGTCAATCATACCCATTCTAGTGCTCTAACATCATGACGTCATAATTCAAGTCGTTGCCTTGAATTGGCCTTGAAAATCAGTTCGTTGCAGTGTGTTTATTATTTTCTTCTGACAATAAATGCGAGTGATAAGATACTGTTTTCCAAGCCTTTCGTTTTCGTTCATGTTTCAACACTTTCTTATTTCATCAGGTGGAAAGTAAAGTTTTACTGAAATTCGTGATAGAAGATGTTGTTCGGGTGATTTTGTTGTATTTAATCATACATGGGAAAACAGGGTAAGCTGAATTCAATTGGGTAGTTCTTTCTCAGCCGAAGCCAATTCGAATACGAAAAGGACACGTCATACTGTCTCCTAAACTTCATCTATAATTTCGCATTTTAGGCAAACAGATGCGGAGAGCCCATGGATATAATTACAGTCCGCTGCCCTCGGACGTGGCTAACGGTATCGAAGAGGAAAACGATGACATGGCAGAAGAGCTGAAGGAAAAAATTCACGCTTTAAAATCGATTAGTATCGATATCGGCAACGAAGTCAAATACCACGATCGTTTGCTTCACGATATCGACAATGATTTCGAGAAAACTGGTGGTTTTCTGGGACATACCATGTCTCGGGTAATGAGACTGAGCAGGGGTAGGCATAACTACTACATCTGCTATTTATGTTTGTTCGCCGTGTTTATCTTTTTCATATTGTACATTGTTATTAAGGTGAGATAATTTTTCTAAATAATTTTATATGCAAGGGTTTCATTAAAGATTGTTGTTAAATCGAGCGTTATTATTACTGCTGCTAAGATTTTTCATTCTGCATTATTCTATTCCTCAGATTTAAACGTCAACAGATTCATGTTTCAGATTATAATGGCGTAGCGTCGGGGGCACGTGCCCCCCTAATATTTTTACATAGTCCTTTAATATTGGCAATTTTTATTTCGACTTTTTCTCCCTTGAAAATCTTATTGTGCCCCCCCCCCCCTTGGGAAACCTCTAGCTACGCCACTGAGCAGAAGACAACACATATTTCAAAAGTGATAAATTTATAGAATATATTCTGCCATATATAAACACACAAAGCACCAGTTACAAAAATAAAAAATGAAAGTCTAAAAGGAATCGAGATAATTTGTTGCAAATGATTCGCCGACGGTTTAAAACAGATTGAGTAAATGTCTGAACGTCAGTTCACATTCGTCGCCACTTTTCTGTAACTCCTCGGTCATTTTATGTATGTGTTCTTCAACTGTTCGTTTGATTATAAATTTGTGCACAGTCATATTCCTGAACCAAGAACCGAGTACAAACATTATGAAACCACACGTCACTCCACAAATCCAAATTCAACTAACAAGATACTGACTTGCTTTGAGCGAACCGGTAAATTCGTCCAATGGCTTGTTTTTCATCGGTCAAACTAAGCACGGGTTCGGCGAAAATAATATGAGAAGCTTCCGTTAAATTCAATCCTTTGCTACCCAAACGCAGTGGTATCAGAAGAACATTTATGTTATCTTTTGCCTGCAATATAATTGTAAAATGAATGAAGAATTCATCAACTTATACCAACTCATTCTAGATTATAACGTACTTTGAATGCTGCTAATGTTTGTGAAGAAAATTTCTTGAATGAAATCTGGTTTTGTAAGAAAGTTCGTTCAATCTCGCGTATAACTTTTTGCCACTGAGGAAAGATAAAGGTGGGTACCTTATGAACACAGAAAACGTTCGGACTTGTGCACCTCGTGTTATGAATAGACGGATACTCACTGTTGAGAATACTAGTATTTTGACTTTCGGGTCCTCTTTGATTAAATTCAGAACTTTGGCTGTGATGGCGTTTATTTTTATCGAGTGGTTTCCCTGCACATTCGATGTATCAAAATCGGACGTTCTGCTACCATAGATGTAGGTGATGGTTGGCACAGGAGTCAGCGTTCGACATACGACACAGTGTATGTTGTTACCAACACTGAACCGTGTTATCAACGTTTGCATACAAACGGAGCACGTAAAGTGACCACAATTCATGACCGCCCTCTGAACCTGCACAATTCACCGTTAATTTTCCGTAAAATACTATACTTTCCATCAAGCACAGAACTGGATTTTTCGCAGTACTTTTTCATCCCACTCATCCGCTGATGTGTGACAAACGGGACAATCCTCTTCGACATTGCCGGCAGTTTCGTAACGCGTTTCCAAATTCTTCAAATACTGTAACGACCCATACTTGGACTGCAACTTTGAGTAAGCATTGGCGCTCTGCTCGTGGTACGTGCTCACCTGAAGCTAAAGGATCACAACTCGTATTTTAAATCTCCGTGTATTTTTTCACTTTACACAACCGTGCACTGTAGACTTACGTGGAATGCATTATCTGTGCTCGTAACGGATTGGACAGTCTCACCGATAGTACTTTTGGCCATTCGGATCTCGTCGTATGCGTGTAACAGATCACTATGTGTGCCCCAGACAGCACGAATAATTTTGAATTCGCGCTTCAGCAGTCCGAAAGCTTTGAGCTGGTTACCGGCATTGATGTTACCAACTGTAGCGCCGAAAGTACGGCGTGAACTCGATAACAATCCTGCAACATTACCACAATAATTCCTTATTATTCGTACAACTTATGATTATTCTTCATACCTAACTGATGAATGTTCTGCTTGCTGACTTCGAGGCTTCGAACAGAAGGGAATCGTCGAGCTCGAGTTTCATCTCGTTCTTTAAACACTTTTAATGAAGTACTTGAATAAAATAAATTTAAAAAACGAAGACACTCCGCTCACTATTCAGCACGTATTCGAAAGCAGAGTTCTTCCAGTCAATAGGCTTAGCTTCTCCCGGTTCATTCGCAGTAGCCTCCGTTGGAATCGCTTTGTTCCCCATGTTGAATAGCAATGATTCGTACTTTCGCATCAGGGATTCCATTCTACAAATTAAACACGATCTGGGAACCGACAAAAATGTATCAGCTTCATTGCTGGTGAATTTCACGGCTGACTACTAGAGCTATAATTACAACTGTGGAGTTCGTTACTTCGTTGGATCTTTTTTCCGCAAGTGGCAATGATAAGCCGCAGTCCAAAGAGATTCCGTAGTTGTGACTCCAGATATCTGTTCGCGAAACAAGAGCGTCTCATGGCGTTTCGACTCAACGTCGGCTAGCCAGAATTTCAGAGCTTCAGTCAGCCGCTCGACAGATGATAGTCTACAGAACAGAGTTTGCGATGTAACATCGTTATTTCAAGTGGAACTACCTACTTGTCAGAGCGTTACCCTAACATCAGGCAAAAATACAAAACTCGGCCACTAAGCTCCTTATTCGGAGTATTGTGGAACGCATCATGAAAGTGGACCTAGCAAATTGGCACGTTCAGCTGAGTAACATTCTCATGGCAATGCCATCACGTAGCATCAGAAATCGTAAATTATTTCTAAATTGCGCCCAGTCGCCAACTACAACTGAATTATACTAACTTCAGCTTCAGTACATCAGTTAATTCGATATTATCTCGTCTTATGTCTTTCACGGTACAGGCAACAATTTCATTGAAGTCGAATGTCTTCAACATGTTCTGCCACCAACTGAAGTGTTTCAGTTCCGATTTACCTAGGCAATTCTTGACCGCGGAAGTGTATTTCAATAGTTTATGCACGGAAGCATCGATCTAATTGAAAAATAATGAACGTTAGACATTCTATATTGGAATAGATGGTCGGAACAGCTAGTTAAAACATAGTAAGTTCCAATAAGGAAATATGATTTCCGTTTGTCCAAAAAATTAGCTCCTTTAAATATTTGGATATATTTAGATACAAATTGGGTGGCTGGGTGAGGAACGAGACCAACACCTACCGATCCAATATGTAATTGTTCCGTCGAGACCGCGAGCTTGTAATGAATAAATAAAGTAAGTAGGTAAGATCTAAAGCTCAAGACAAAGACATGAAGTACATTTTTATAATTACCTCTTCCTGCTTTTTCTCCAGACATCTTTTCTCCATTTCTGCAATCTTTTCAGGAAACTTGGTTTCCTCTTCCGTTAATTCAGTCGCCGAATCCTTCAATGCAGTTTCGTACAGATTGTGCATCACATGCATCATCTGTGAACATTAAAAAAAAAATTATACATACACGACTTCAACGTTTTATTACTCCACGAAGAGCTGGACACGATTTATCAACTCACTAACGGGTTCAGGGATGTGTTCACAAAGAGATGAGTATCAGCCCCTCATCAAACAGGCATATTTTGTATTTTTTGTTTCTTCTTCAAAAATTTATCGCGTATTTTCTTGGAAAATTACCTATCATCTGTTTCTATGAATTGACTTCGTATTTTGAGAAGAACTAAACAGCAAATCTCATACCCACAAGCAGGGCCGTAGTGAAGTTAAAACTAATATTAATTCAGTCTCAAGAAGCCTCTTGGTAGGTTTACACAGTCTAATAGCGTTTCATCACAGTCAATTGAAAGTCATAACCAGCCTTGATAAAATCTGGAGGAGCCTAATGAGTCTCGATCCAGTCTGAGGAAGTCCTACAGCACCTTAATAAGTCTTGTTACAGTCAACACAGCTTTAAAATCGATTTAGAAAGCCTGAACAAGTTTCGATACCTTGAAGCAGTACGCCATCGCAAGGAACAGTCTAATGTCTTATACACTATTCAAGTCTTACCCCAACTGGGAGCCTTATCTTAACAGAGTTCTAAGAGGTCTTAACATAGTCTTGAAATTTTAGGAAGTCTTACAATAGTTGGAAGGAGTCTCATAACAACTTACTCCGAGTTTTCACACAGGCTTATGCAATTTTAACACCAAATGAATGAGTCTTAACGAGTTCTATAATCTTACCAAGTCTAACCAAGTTTCTTCAAAGTGACGAAGTATTTTTCTATTTTTCTACAGCTAAGCAAAAAAGGGTTCTCTGAGGTTTCGGGAAGAGTTTGAACCTCTAGCCCTCCATATCTACATTCTTGTCCATGAGGTGCTTCATTTGTCGTTGAACGTTTTCGGGGTGCTACCCCATTATCACTACTTTACAATAGACCTTTTTCTGGTGACGTCACACAGATCCTTACTAGTTAGCAAAAAATAGCCATTTGGTTCTTGTTAGCAGACATACCCACTGTGCGCCAATGAACGTTTTGACTCCCATAAGAAAACATACGGAACAAAGATCATTATGTTACTACCTGAGAATAAGAAATTTTTCATAAAACTAAAGGTATATATTTCTAATCCAGAAGGTTCTCAGCATTTGCTAGTAAACTTCTGTTTTCTAACATATTTCTTATTCTCAAGTAGTAACATAATGATCTTTGCTTCGTGTGTTTCCTTATGGGAGTCAAAACGTTCATTGGCACACAGTGGGTATGTCTGCTAACAAGAACCAAGTACTATTAGGGATCTGCATGACGTCGACTTGAAACAGGTCTATTACCCGGAGAATATACTTATTTTCAAGATAACTATTCTTCTCTCAATTCACAAATGACTATCTCTCCAAACCGCTCCAGATCTAGTAAACCAAATTAATCTTGGTACGTGCGACTGGTTCGGATTAACTGTCTGGATTTCCTGACCGGCTAGCAAAGCATCCGCATTACCACACCCGTGTTGTGTCACTCAAATTTCATTATGTTCTCTAATGCCTATTTCCTGCGAAATACAACAATACGCTATCGCAGACCTGGAAAAAATCCGGTTGCAAGTCGAAGTTCTTTATTTTCGACAGCACACCGCGGTACAGAGCGACCGCGTCCGCAAATTTTTTGTATGTGATATGTAACCCAGCACTGCCGTTTACATGCATAATGTACAACCGCAGGGTGTCTTCGCACTCGACTTTCGTTTTCTTGATCATTTTCTCAAGCAGGTTTTGCATAGTTTTGCATTTCTTCATATTGAACACGTTCATTGAGCTCACAGCCTGTAACAGAGCATGCATTAATATTGAAACCCGGGTCAGTTAACACTTACAAGTCACTAAGAAATGGAGACATATTACCATGGGGTTGACACACGCTAGTCGTAGCTCTAGCAATGGAGCCAGGACCGATTCAACTCTGTACCGACTTGCGTTCTTCAGCTCTTGGTCTAGATTTCCTCTGTAACATGACAACCCCCAACAATAATGTAACTTCATTCGAAAGAAAGTTGAACTGAGATTCACCTACAAGAGGCGGACTTGGGTTGTAAGGTCTGGCGGAGCTAGATCGCTATCTTATCAGAAAAATTAATTTGAGCCCCCTGGATAACACATTTTTAATATAATTATCTAAATTTTCTGAAGAGGCTGGGTCGACCATATGAGAAAACATCTCTCCTCACTACTATAGTCCGCCTATGCATCACATCAAAGACCGTTATCATGGCTTTAAAATAAGTCAGCTTACATCAATTTCATCGAATCCATGAACCGCCTCTCAAACTGCTCGTAAGTGAATTTATAGAAATATCCCTCAGTCGGTGGGAAGGACAGCCACTGAGTATCCACTGTTAACTCTGGTATCCTCAGCTGGTCATACACTTCCTCTTTCGTTTTTCTGCGCATCAAATAGGCGAACAAACGATGCAACAATGACTGGTTTCCGCTCAAAAAGACTCTCCAATAAACCTCGGATAGGATAAACGGTTTCATGCGCAGGTACGTCGTCATGCCAAATAAATCTGCGATGAATAAAATGAATACGAAGACATAACTTTGTACGATTCACTAGCAAAAGAGAAACTCGGTCTTACCGCGTAAGGACCTGCCGACTGGTGTTCCAGTGACCGCCCATCGATGAACGGTTTTAATGAGAGCAGCCATTTCACTGACTTTATTGGTAGTTTCAACCATTTGGGCTTCGTCGACACATAAACGCCACCAGTGGATGCACGTCAGAGGCGTAACGAACGACTGGTAACGTCTGCAGCGACGGGAGGGACGAGCTGAATTGGCGCGGACCTGAGAATCAAGTTATGTGGCCATGTGAAAGCAAATATCTCAACATTCAACTGACACAATCTAGGATAATAAGAAAGGGTGAGAATCGAAAGCAGACGTTTTCAAAGACTCAGAGTAATGAAAAAGAATAGAGGAGGTAGAACACACGAGTTAATTTCGTTGTATTTCAAGGACCCGACTTCCACCCCGCGTTGGAGGGAAGGATATACTATAGAAATTTGGCTTTCGACTTCTTCCTCACGGTGAAAGGGGTGGCTGGTTTATCGACTTGAGAAGTTCGTATAATACAGATGACCAAATCACACTTAGTACTAATACCCACATAGAAAAACTCGCTCCTCAGCGTTTTGAAGGTAGTCAAGACAATATCGTAGGACGCCAGTACAGGCGGCAACGTGTAATTGTTTTTCACTCCAGTGTAATAGTAAATTTTTAAATCGCAATCATTCGCGTGCTTCTTGATCTGTAACACAATACATAAGCATGATTTCTTGTACTTCATAATCGTACCTCTTTTCCACCAAAATCTTACCTCATCAATCCATTGCTGAGCTAGCGTAGATGGCACTACAATTAGCGTTGCTGCCGATTCGATCATAGGTTCGCTCATCCAACAAATAGGGCAACGGTATCCATCCAAGTCCTCAGGAAGCTGGTCCAAGCCGACGCATTGTAAATGCTGTAAGGATTCACACTTAGGGCACTTGATCTTTCTGCCTTTCGCTTCATCGGATCCGCAGCTACACATAATAGGAGCATCCTCTAGCAAAGGGGTGAATTCGGCGCCTAACATGTTT